>JAHWFO010049712.1:85174-105569 GCA_023313115.1 Rhysida immarginata
AAAAGTGACTAAAAGTGATAAAAGTGACTTGTTCCGAGGCCTGTTATGGGTACTTGCTACTAAACGTGGAAACCATGCTGAAGTGCGGAACACACCTCGAAATCCGATGTTTGATATGCAATAAACTGATCCAGTCAACAGGGATAATAAGCATAGCTAAGAAATTTATTATAAAAAAAAGAAAGCTTATCAAATAAATATCTAAAAAATGTGTTAAAAATTTTACCAAATCGTATATTTGATTGGCTATTTGCACTTTCTCATCGCCATCTTCTAAAGCTTTGTAATAGTCCTGTAATGCAATAACAAAAATATTAATATTAATAAATATAGAAATTAATGGTTTGTACACTTATATCAGTGGCTCTCAACCTTTTCATAACTGGATAACACCAAAAACGCAAAAAATTCAAAAATTTCGTCATCTTATCAATGGAAAAAATAGAATAATGCACAAATTATCCACTTATCACCTTTCATCTCTCATTTACCAAGGATTTGCAATTTTGTAAATTCAGCTACTGAAGATGTTTAGCTCCAATAAATAGCGCCTAAGAAACCTGTAAACACAAGGTGCGTAAGGTATTTGAGAACACACCTTCGTTTGGCTACTGCTGCACTATAGTAAATTGTATGTCCTTTCCGTTTACGGAAAGCAAAATAGTGGACCACCAAGTAACACAAATCATGACGAGACATGCAGTAATCGTGGCAATAAAGGCAGAGCACAGCGATTTAGAGATATCACCACAAAGTGCGAAAGCAGTTGAAGACCGAAGATGGCAATGTTGCACCGGTAGCAAAGTGTAAAAAACACGCCTCAAGCTCTGACATCATCAGAACACCTGAATTTATTCAGCACGGCAGCAGGCCATCGATGACAACCCCAGAACATCCACGAGGTACTTGCCACAGATCTCCATGTGTCGAAACGAACAATCAAAAATGTTGTCCATGAAAACGTCGGCTATCACTCTCATGTTATGCGAAGAGGTCAGTTTATGTCAGACAAAACACGGGAAAACCGCCTACTCAGATCGTAAAGGCTCTTAAACAAGCTGAAAAATCCGTGTGAAGCTGATTTGCTGTGGATTTTCTCCGACGAAAAAAACTTTGACCAGGATCAGAAGGTGAACAGAAGAAATGACAGATGGTTATGTGCAGACCCTTCGGAAGTGCCACGAGTCATACACATGAAATTTCCTGCAACTGTCATGGTTTTAGGGGTCATCAGCAGTGAAGGACATGCGATGCCACCACACTTCTTTCCCCAAGGCCTTAAAGTTAACTCTGCGGTCTACGTTGAGACCCTTGAAACAACTGTTAAGCCTTGGATAGACACGATACGCAATGGAAGGCCTTACATGCTTCAGCAGGACTCTGCCCCAGCACACAAGTCTCGCGTGACACAGGAATGGATGGCTGACGACTTCCATGATCACGTGACCCCTAACCTTTGGCCTCCTAACTCCCCTGACCTGAATCCATTGGACTACTACGTATGGAGCGTTACGGAGAGAGAGGTCAATGAACACCCCCATAACACCAAAGATGAATTGAAAGCTGCCATTGTTCGAGTATGACCAATATGAACCATGACCATTTGATTCGCGGATGTCGACGGTTTCGATCTCTCATTGAAGCAGTTATAGAAGATGAAGGCGGATTCGTTGAATAGCCATATAACAAGGTTTCTTGTGTATGCTCATGATATGTTTTGATAATAAAGTTATCATCTCGAATTATATCTCAGTTTTCTTTCTTGACGTGAATCTGTCCTCAAATACCTTATGCACCCTGTAGAGATGAAGGTAAACTCAAAGCTTAAAGCCACTACTGCCACTGCAGTCAACATGAACGGCAAAGTGCTCAACAACAGACTCTTCAATGGGTCGATAACTCCTTGTTGACAGTTTGTCCAGACGGAACAAACTCCTTATGGATAGTGCCACTGCTGTCAAAGAAAGTGATGAGAATTATTTTTTGTTCTTGACTTTTCAATCCGGAATTTCTGTTTTCGCGAGGATGTTGGGGACCGACATTCCATGCCGTCGTTTTGTTTCAGGATCACATCGAGAGCACTAGGTTTCATCCTGTTACAATTGAATATAGAAAGTTGGCATCTGCGACAGAGATGAATTCCATGCACGCATCCACTCAGTTTCCTTTTTTCTCGTTTGTTAAGAAATATAGCACAAACTGAGCACACAGTTTCCTTTGCCCCAATCTTCTGTATATTAGGCAAATTGTATCTCGGTTAATGTTTAAGACTTCTTCCATCATTTTCAGGTTCATTCGCGGACCACTTAACAAAAGTTCTCTCACCTTCTCGATCGTTTCCTGTATTTGAACAGTTTTCGGACGTCCTGTGTGTTCATCTTTCAGCTCTTCCCAGTCATCACGAAATCAAGTGAACCATTCAAAAACACATGCACAAGATAGTGCATCATCACCTTGCTTTATCAACTTGTAATTTTCCAAGTTTAAAACAGAATTTGATGTTTCCCCTTTCTTCAGTGGTTAATATTGGAACGTCAAGTAATGACTGTGTATAGTTGAAACAGGCTGAGATGCTTGAAGATGACTGCCTAATCTGGGAAACAAAGGTGGTTGATTATCATAAACTGGAAACCTTTATCAAGTCTGATCCTCGCAAAACCTGCCAGAAACTGGTAATAGGCTCGGTGTTCCGAATCTGTGGTACGAAATAGTCTTCACCTTATCTAGAAAGGCATGAAACACGATAGATGGGGTTTGCTCTTCACTGTGATCCAATGTAACTGGACAGGATTGTTACTTATGAAGAGAAATAGATACTGTAAAATAACATCAGACATTATCAGTGGTTGTCAAAAAGCAAATCACTGGAAAAGGTCCCTAAACAAGACCTCCACTCCAAAAAGCGAGAAGGGTAGATGTTACTATGCCAATTTGGAGGATCATATCTCTATTCTCTGAATGGTTGCAGACAATTACAAAAAGTTTGGTGGGAAAAATGTTGCAAAAAACATTGCAAAAAATCATTGAAGTGTGAGGCATTGTGAAGTTACTCTTCCTTCAGAAGAAAAAGCCGAAGGAAATTCATAAGCCTATTAAGTGGCTAGTTGACCATATTACTCAACTGTAAAGAAATGGTGGCAAACTTTCAGCATGGTAAATCCTCAACTGAAGATGCAGCAAAACTTGGAAGGCTAATCACAGCGACATCTGAAAATTTTGTTGGTGTGCACAACATTTTAGAAAAACTTGGCAAATCTCAATGAAAAGAATTAAGATATTGCAGGAATGCGTTAGGTTCATAATTCATGATTATTTGGATATGCACAAGCTTTCAATCAAATGGGTACCAAAATTGTTTGAATGCCGACCAAAAACGTGAAAGATTGAAAGCAGTCGAGTTGATTTTGCAGTATTTTCAGGAATCAAGAGATAACTTTTTGGAACGATTAGTGACTACTGATGAAACATGTTTGCACCCTATGTTCCAGAGACAAAATACTGCCAAAAAAAGTTCAACATACACTAGTCAGCAGGGAAAGTCATGTCCACAATTTTTTGGTATAGGGATTATTACTATCTACTCAGACTATCTTCAGAAGGGCCATGTGATTAGGAATTGGGTGTAGGAATTTCTTTACCATGTGACAGGTTTTATTATTATTTTTAAATTTAGGCATACCCGTGGGCGTAAATATTCCATAAACCACATACGAGTTTATTATATTGGGGGAAATTGAAACCCCTCGTCGCTGTAAAAGGCCTTTATACTTCTATTAAAATAAGACGACACGCACGTTTGTACTTTACATTCAAGCGGTAAGCATCTAATCTCCTTTGGTAAGTTTTTCCAATGTTCAGTAGCATTGTATGGAAAGTGTTGGTTAAGAAATCTCAACATACGATGTGGTTTGTATTTTCCCAAACCTTGTTTTCTGATGACTTTTTGCTTGGAGAATCCACGGCTGAATAAATGCCATCGGATGATCACTACACCTGATAACATTAGACAATTCCCTAACCAAACCCATTTTCCTAATACTCTCTAACTTGAACAACAATTCATGATGGTGACATGCAGTCGTGATAGATTCATATTTGGTTAAATTAAAAGCTGCATGTATGACTCCATTATAAGCAACAGTTATTTTGATCAAAAATTAAGCAACAGCCATACGTATATTGATCGAAAATTACTTGTGAGACAAGAGAGTGAAAATTGATACACGTACAGTAGGTAGCAAAAGTAGCTAGCCACCTTGCAGGGAAACATCCGCGTGGGGATTGCTATTGCCATTCAACAGCATTCCCATCACCCCCGTGCTTGTCTACCGAAGTGTGTTAACCCAAAAGAAAAAAAATCACTCTTAATTTAATCGTTGAAATTAGAATACAAAGATTAAACCTGGATGTGAAAAGTTGGTTTTTATTCAATTTCTTCAATATTTTCTATAATGGAGAGAATTAATGGGCCGATTTCTCAAGAAATGAAAGGGAGCATTGTAGCATTATGGAACACGGGTGGTTTTACTAAGCGGCAAATTGCTAGAATCTTAGGTAATTTCAGATGTTTATGTTATGATAGTCGCTACTATTAAGTAGTTGGATGTTTTATATAACCAGCAGAAACAATAACTCTTTTTTATATCTATTAATTGGTAACAGATTCTTTTATAAAAAAGACTGTAACATAAAGAAATGAAATTCATTAGTGGATACTTAATTATTTAATCGCCTGTTCATAAACGGCTGTCGTTCAAGTTCCTTCGTTATGTTGTATAAATATGCCTAATTTAAATTCAGCATGAGCATTCACAACCGCATCCAAGATTTCTGAGCGTAAAATCCAGATTACCAAAAAAGAAACAAAAATAATTCGGCGGACATCGCCTTTGACGTTTCAGTTTTTACACAAAATTATTGCAGATGTGTATGAGTTTTTCGTTCTCTATTATCTCAGGACTTCATCACTCTACTGTTTCCTTGTGGATTCAAAGATGGGAAGAAGGAGACTTATCTAGGCGCCCAAAGAGTAGAAGACCAAGGACCACTACTGCTGCTGAGGATGAGGCGATAGCTAATGAATCGTTGGCACAGCCACTAAACAATGCTGTTCAAATAAGAGAATCGTTGGCAATTGCGACAAGCACTGATACCATTCGTCGACGTTTGAGAGAAAATGGGCTTCATCATCATCTTCCAGCTGTAAAGGAAATGATAACGCAGCAACACCGAGAAACCTGTCTTGGATTTGCGTTGGAACATTTGCCAATGAACGCAGAAGAATGGAAAACGGTAATCTTCACGGATGAGAAAACTTTTAGTTCTGATTGCCATGGACAGTTGCACTGCTACAGACGTCGTGGCGAACGTTATAAGCCTTCCAATATAGCAAAAATTGCACGTAGCGGACACGCGACTGCCAATGTGTGGGGTTGGATGAGTGCAGCTGGTCCAGGAGAACTGGTGCTGATTGAGAACCGTTTCACTGCTGACGTCTACATAGACATTCTAGAAAACGTATTGCTACAAACTGTCCATTCTGTGTTTTCGCCTGAAGAAGAAATTATTATGGTTCAAGACAACAGTCCAATCCACACAAGTCGCAAAGTAAAACACTGGTTTGCTGAACACCCACAGATTCGTTTACTTCCTTGGCCTGCAAAAGCAGCAGACTTAAACCCTATTGAAAATTTATGGGGGATAATGGTTCGTCACTGGGAGTGGGACAATCCTCGTGGTCGGAACAAAGTGACTGTTTTTGATCAAGCACAGCGCTTGTGGGAAAGTCTTCGTCATTCACCAGAAATTTGTGAAAACCTAGCTTTGTCAATGCCTGAACGACTTAGGAAAGTCGTGGAAGTAGGAGGTGAATGGATAAAGTATTAATCCACTCACAATGGATCTTTTCTTAGGTTGGAATCTTGTATTTATATGAACTTTGGCGCTTAGTGTAGTGCATAGCTCGTAACTGTTCACCGTTCAAAAATAAAAGTCAATTTTGTTTTTCTAAAATGAACACTGTATCCATACAAGATGTAATGGATTATTAAGTGGTAATGCGGAAAAAAATGTCAGCAATAATACATAAGTTTTGACAATTACTATTGCAGTTTAAGTAAGCTAATTAAAAGTGTTATACTTTAATTAAGTTCATTCAATTAAAATTTTAATTGAATTAATTTGATTGAATTAATTTTAGTGATTTGTTAAATTAAAAAAAAAATAAAAATACATTAATTGAAAAATAGTAATAGATTTCTAATCCTCTTTTGTATTCGGCTTTTTTTATTCTGTTGATTTCCGAAATTGTACTGAATATATTAAAATCGTGAAAAGTTAAGCACTCTTTGCTTATGGGTTGCTGCTATTTCCACCGATCATTAAAATTTTTTCTTTTGGGTTAATGCACTTCGGTAGACAGCACAGGGGTGATGGGAATTGCATTAGCGTTCCCCACATGGATGTTTCCCTGCAAGGTGGCTAGCTACTTTTGCTGCCGACTGTACATCGAATGTCCTATAAAGTTTTTTTATATATTAGTAAAAGTGCATAGTTGCAAAATAATTAAGTTTTATGTTTGGGCTACAAATACAGTGGAACCTCGGTTCACGAACTTAATCCGTTCCAGGAGTCTGTTCGCAAACTGAGGTAACATTCCCCATTCAAATGTTAATACAAATAATCCGTTCCAACGATCAAAAACAGATTTTTTTCCGTTAATTTTAATATGGGTGCAATACAGTAATTTAAGAATGACATTAAAGACAAATGTACAGCAATGATGTCACTGAGTACCTAAAAGACAAACCAAGTTGTCAAGATAGAAAGCCCAATGGAAGGCGGACAGCCGGTTCACAGATCAGGAATTTCTCCTACCCAAACCATCAGATAGTTTGATGAACACGCAATAAGAAATAAAGAATATGATTTGGAGGAGCAAACTCGCAAATAAATGATATTATTTGAAAAAAAATGGATGAAAAAATTCTGCGACCTGGATTCGAACCAGGAACCTCATGTGTCATGCAATAGCCCAATTGGTAGAGGCGTCGAGAATAACATTAAAGATATAAAACCTAAATTGCGAACGATATTCACACTAATACAAAGTGACACTATTTATCTGCGCATGCGTACAATGGCAAGTTAGTGATGCACCAGTTCGTGAACCGAAACAAAACTGTTGTTCGTGAACCGGGGCATTCATGAACCGAGGTTCCACTGTACTTCAAATCCGCTACTTTTTAATCTTCAAATCTGGCAACACTGGTCATAACATCGGAGTTTCCTTTCATTATTGGATAAAACTAACAAAATTTCTGGTCCCCTGAGATTCGTATTAACGTGGTTCGACTGATATTCTATAAATTTGTTTGCCAGGTTTACTACCAGGAACATTCGTCGACCCATGATAATGCATATCAATCCGTGAAAAGCATGACAAGGGTCGCAATCAAGGGTACTGTCCGCACGCCAAGAGAAGACCGCCGAATTGCTTAATGTGCTCGTATGGTGTCGCTGTAGTTGCAGATCAGTCTATTGTTATGAAGGGAGGAAAAGCGCTAAAATCAAGTAGCGCAAAAATGAGTTCTGGCAGTGTTTCCAAACAAATGAAAACGTTTGCATGGAGAGGTAGATACCTGAGAAATATGAAAAAAATAAGAGAAGAAAATCGTCCTATTTTTTACATCGATGAAAGATGGATCAACTCAAATTTGGCTGTTTGTCTCTCGACACTGAATAGATTCATCTGCAACTGCAGCGACACCATACGAGCACATTATGCAACTTAGCAGTCTTCTCGTGGCGCGCAGACAGTACAGCGATAACCTGAATCAGTGATAAATGAAACCGTGATAAATGAGGATAGATGTACCTTTATTAACCTAAAAATCTTGATTTAAAAGAACCCCCCCCCCCCCATCTCAAAACCTGTTTATCTCGAATTTTTTTTCTGCTCCCGTGAAGTTCGAGATATCGAGGTTCGACTGTATTTCCATGTTGATCAATTAATTTGAAAGTCATTTAAAAGTCTGAATAGGTCATTTAATTTTGAATTGGTTGTCAATGGGAGACTCTTTGCTTTAGTTTTTGAAATCTACCACCAGAGTGTACGATGTGTCATCGAGAGTTTTTACTTCCGGTTTCTCGCGTCGTCTGCTTTTTGAATAGGCAAAACTTGAGTAGTAACATAGCAGCATCGATAAGTTATTAAAACAACAACAAAATATAAAACAATGAATTCAATAAATGAAAAGGGAAACCTAAACTTGTCCGTGATTAAGCAAAGTTGAAAGAAAAAGGAGCTAAAGTATCAGAAAATAAAATTGAATTAAAAGAAAGGTTAGTAAACCAGCTAAAGAATTTCTTTGTTATGATGTACGAGGCTTGTGAGAAAAGTATCCGACCTTATTTTTTTTTCCGAAAACCTGATGGATTTGGATCGCGCGCGCTTGCATGAGCCGACCTTGAACCTTTGTGCGTATGCGTGAATTTTTTCCCGCCTCTCAATAGCGTCAGTTGCTGGCAATCAGCATTAGAGGGAGGTAGTGTATTGTGCTCTTGTCGGTTTTTGATTTGGAGGCTTTCGGTGACGATGCTATGGTCATACCCGTACACCCAGGACTCGTCACCAGTGATTATGGTGTTCATGAAGTCGGAGTCACTGTTTGCGAAGGCCAGCATGTCCTGTGAGACGTCAACACGAAGTTGCTTTTGCTCCGCCGTCAGCAGCTTCGGCACGAATTTCGCCACCACTCTCTTCATGGCCAAAATCTTTGGTCAGAATGGAATGTGCCGAAAACGTACTGATGCCCACCTCTTCCGCAACTTCTCGGATAGTCACACGACGGTCCTACATCACCACAGCGTTCACTTTGGCAATGGCCTGGTCACCACATCGTCACCGAAAGCCGTCTGAATCTTCCGGATGGTTTCCACCTGGCTGTCGCCCAGTTTCTGGCAAAATTTGATGCAGTAACGCTGCTCCAGTCATTAAGTCATTTTCCTTCAAATCAAAAACCGACGAGAGCACAACACACTACCTCCCTCTAATGCTGATTGCCAGCAACTGATGCTATTGAGAGGCGGGAAAAAATTCACGCATACGCACAAAGGTTCAAGGTCGGCTCATGCAAGCGCGCACGATCCAAATCCATCAGGTTTTCGCAAAAAAAAAATAAGGTCGGATACTTTTCTCACAGGCCTCGTATGCATACTTTAACTTGGTAAAAATAATTACATTTTAGGAGGATGCAATTTGATTAAATTAAATAACTTTCAACTTAATTTGTAATCAAATTTTAATCAATGATATTTGAATTTTAATTTACATATTTTTTTTAAATTTTATAACAATAGTCTAGAATGCAATTACTCTAATACATGTTACAACTATGGGTAGACCACGAGTTAGATGCCATCCTTATTTCACTACAAGTTTGAAAATTTTTAAAAAAAATTTTTAGAAATAATTCTCGACCATTTTTCAAACTTGCATGTGAAAATCTTTCATCAAACAATGAATTAATTATATCTAATGAAAAATTCATAATGATATTTGTATCCATTTTGTTGACTGGTAAAAATTCAGAATTTGGAAACATGAAGAGTGTCGTTTGAGGGGGTATCACTCTTTGATATAAGGATGGCATCTAAATCATGGTACACCCATATTTGTAACCTGTATTAGAGTAATTGCATTATATACTGTTGTTATAAAATTTTAAAAAATTATAAATTAAAATTCAAATATCATTGATTAAAAATTTAGTTGAAAGTTATTTAATTTAATCACATTAGTTCTTTCTAAAATGTGATTATTTTTACAAAGTTAAAGTATGCATACATCATAAAGAAATTCTGAGTTATCCGTCGCTAAAAAGTAGGTTATCTGGACCGCTACACGGTCAGCTGACCTCTTAAGCCCGCTACTCTATAAAACTTGGGCTTAAGATATCAGCTTACAGTGTAGCGGTCCAGATAACCAACTTTTTAGTGACGGATAATCTGAATTTGCATAAGAAATTATACTGAAAGTATATGCTGCTCGTGCATTTACATTTCTTTAGTTTTATCATTTTCCGTAAGTATTAACGAATCCTGAATTAGTATAAGCCTTGGTATACTAAAACACGCATATACCAATTCTTTAGCTGGCTTACTAACCTTACTTTTAATTCATTTTTGTTTCTGATACTTTAGTTCCTTTTTCTTTGGACTTTTGCTTAATCACACCAATCTACCTTCTTATTCAAGCAGTCAAGGCCTTAGACCAAGGTAAAAACTTCATCATGGTGCAGACGGACATTTCAAAAGCCTACGATACAATTTGCCGTCAACAATTAATTGAAGATTTAAGGTCATATCAACTCTCGGAAGATTATCTCACTCTTATGGAAGATTATTTAAGTAATAGAATTAATATAATCGACGGTGACCCGCCAGTATACCACCCTTCCCTTCGAGGTGTGATACAAGGGTCCAGTATCGGCCCCCTGTTATTCGCAGTGGCCATGTCATCACTTTATTCTAACCCATTCAAGCTCCAAATTAGAAGTTACGTCGACAATAATCTGTTGTTCACGTCTTATTCGGGCGAAGATCAAGAAGAAATACATACTTTTGTCAAACATGATCTTGAGCTGATGGAAACGTGGTATCGCCAGCGGGGCTGGAAACTCAATGCCGGAAAAACGAAAACCTTTGTTATTTCCTGGAGAACTTCACCCAACAATAATCTAACCTTTCTGGGGTTTACGTTTGACAATATCTTATCTTTTTATTCTCATTGTGACTCCATTACAGTGCGCCTTAAGAGACTTCGTTATTTGATGAAAAAACTCCACTCCTTTTTATCAAATACGGAGATCACTTTAGTTATACAAGTGAAAGTTCTTTCCTAACTAGAATACTCCGCTATATTCTGGGCTAGTGTGTCAACACATTGTTTCCAACGAATTAAAGTAGCATACAATGATATATTAAGAACCGCCTATAAGGCAACAGAATTAGGTTTTAAATATGAATTACCGACTCTTGACATCTTCAAAACTTTAAATCTCCTCAATGAATTAACTGGTGCCCTTCGAAATAATCTTCACCCAGCTTCCTTCGTACAAGAATGGATATCGATGTCCACAAAAGTTCGTCATACTAGAAGATATAAGATAGATATTCCCCATAGACTATCTAACTTCATGAGTAAATACTTCCCCTATAACTCTATACAGATTTGGAACACTTTACTGTTGAGCATACGAAGTATAGCCATGGACTGTCGATCACCAACTTGTATTACGACTTGTATCACTTCAAAAGATCTATTAAGGACTTCTACTATAATAATCATAAGGACTAGGGAGTCCGTCCCATTTTAACTTTTAGTTACTCATTTTCCTCTCCTCTTTGTCATTATTCCTTTGGAATGCTTTAAATAAATAAAATAAAATAAAATAAAGTTCAGGTTTTTGTTTTCATTTTTTGAATTCATTGTTTTCTTTTTGTTGTTGATTTAATAACTTATCGATGCTGCTACGTTACTACTCAAGTTTTGCCTATTCAAAAAGCAGGCGACGCGAGAAACCGGAAGTAAAAACAACTCTCGATGACACGTCGTACGCTCTGGTGGTAGACTTCAGAAACTAAAACAAAGAGTCTCTCATTAAAATATGAACCTGTCTTAATTTTTTAAAATCTGCTTCTCGTTGTTCTGGTTTCAGTTTTTTGGCCTGTGCGAAAAACTGTTTGACTCTTTCTTCTAAACTGTCCATCGCATCTATAAAAAAAAAGTAAATAAATATAAAATAAATAACTAAATATATATAAAAGTTAAAAAAAAATATAAAAAAATAGTTTGAAAAGTTTTCCCCAAATATTTTTTTACTTTGAACTTGCAAATCCATTTCTCTCATCTCAGTGAAGCGGTCTCTAAGTTCTTGAGGAAGATGTTCAATAACTTTAGATGGAAAATTTTTTACAGTTGTTAAAACGAGCATATCATCATTAAAGCACTATATTATCGATTTTTGCAATGTATTCATTATTTTATTTTCATTTCATTAAAAGTATACTCACTTTCCAAATAATCTTCTAAGTAGAGCATTTTTTATGGGTGTTTTAGATGTCACTAAAAAATAAAAATTAATTAAATAAACTATTAAAAATTGGGTTTCAATCGGTTCTATAAGAAGGAAATTACTTCGAAATAACTCTATATAAGAAGAAAAATAAAAACAAGCAAATAAAATTACACGTTTAAAAATTTAATTATTGTCGTTAAGTGGAAACATGTGAGTGAAAGGATGTTCATTTGTTTGAAAAGGAAGAGAAAAAATCGAGCCAATCAGAGGCGTTCTTCTCGGTCTCCTTTTTCAGCCATTGTGTTTGCCAATCCACCATCGTTCCATTCAAGTCAAAATGCTCCGATATCTCCTCTATATTCGCTGGAAGCGATCAAATTCCTTCTCTATCCGTTAGTTTATGACGGTCTTCAACGCAGAAACGTGAAGAATGCTCCTTCCCAGCCAAAGAGATCGTCATAAATGCCCTGCAAAGACTTACCAGAATAATGGAGAACCGCTTCAAAAAGTGGTGGCGATTTTATTACCACTGCGCATGCGTAAGAATCATGCACGTTCCACCAATGTCCGACGACTGAGGAAGGAGTAGCAGCTCTGCCTATGCTCGCTCGATTCTGATGAGGATATTCGCTTAGCAGTTGGCAAGTGAAAAAGATGATTTTAACGTTGCAAAGAAATTTCGTGAGGAGAATGATATTGGGAGCCAAGCGAGGATATGGCCCTTTGCTATCGCACAGGATCGATGCCAGTGGCAGAGCTTTAAGTTGTGTACAGCCAACACAGACAACACTTGAAGTATGTATACAAGCGAGAACGTAGTTAGCAAGCACAGATGCTACTCAGTTTCAGAACTATTTCCTTTAGAATATGGGCAGATGCTCCTTCTTCTCTATAAGCTTTAAAGTTGATTAAAAACCAAAAGTAGATTTATTAGCCTAAGATCGGGTTAATACTATTTTGCGTTGTATTTACTTGGGAAATTGGGATTGTATAGCGAATAGATTAAAAAAAAAAAATCTTCATCTTAAATTTATTCTATCAAATTTGCTTAATTGATTCTGAAGGAATTTGCTTAATATTTTAAATTCATTAGACAGAGAAAAAAAAAAAAAAATACTGCAAAATCTGAAATTTTATTTTCAACGCTTTTATAAAATATGAGGAAATCCTATACTGACGAAAGCTACATTACATGTGAATTAAATAGGCTTTAAATGATGAACCATTGCTAAATCATCTAACATTTAACTGATAATTTCTTCCAAACTAACTTCCGAATCCTCTTGCACAATCCTCTTACACAAAGTGTTCGCTACTGCCCCCTGGGGGCGATATATTAATCTGAGGAAAGTATGGGGGGGGGGGGGGGAGTTGGAGGAGAAGTCCTGACAAAAAGAACTCAAAATATTGGGTGTACAACTAAGTTTACACCGTTTTTGGTCGTAAAAAGGAATACTTCTATTATTTTATTGCAAAGAAGCATTAAGGTCTAGTTTAAAAACGAAAAAAAAAAAAAAAAATTGGGTATACAGTATGTTTCAAATTTATTCGGACACTTTACAGCTTTTTGCAATTGGTAAAATGTACTTTTCAAATGAAAAAATAATCTTTTCAAAATAAAAATTGCAGTTTTCAAATTAGAAAATAAATAGACAAAAATTAACAAAGAGAAAAAATATGTGGATAAATGTGATGTAAAGATAAATAAAACACTCTTTTTCCACAACAAAAGTAGATTGAAAAGATACAACCTTACAAGATGGAGAATTCTTTCGATAGCAATTGCTACCATCATTCAGCAACCAGGAGTCCTGACTCCAAAAAGTGAACTACCTGATGAAAGGAAATATAGTCATTTATATGAGGGGAACTAGCCAATCCTAGCTGTATGTGATGGGCTGAAAACTGCTTATTGGGTAGTTTTTTCCGTCAACCATTTGATTAATGAAGTATCGATTATAGGTCCCATATCTAAATTCAATATCGATGTTTTCTCAACTTGATGTATTGCTATGCTTTCGAAAGAATCCAACAGCTGCTTGTTCTTTATTGAAAATAATAGCTTTACATTTTTAATGGGAAAATTGTGGCCTGTGTCCAATGAGTGCTTGGCCACTGCTGACTGAATTGCTCTCCCAAACTTCTTATGTCTCATGTGCTCCTTATATCTTGTGCCGATGTTTCGAAGACAAAAATTCATAAAATTTAAATCAAAGAAACAAAATAATTTACATAAAATTTAAAAAGCGTTCCTGTTACCCCCCACTTTCCCTTGCCCTCTAGTGGCAATTATTAAGTACCGAAAGGTGCTTTATGCTATCAGTGTTTTGAATTATATACAAAATGGTTTTAATTGATACAGTGGCATGTGCTCTAATGGTACCCATATGACCCATATGATAAGATGTAAGAATTTTCATGTTATATATCAAACAACGTGGAATGATGTGTTATGAATGAATATAACGTAAAATAAATGATAGTCGAAATTGGTTCAAAGTAACCTGGTTTAGTGGAACCGTTATGGTCCATTGGAACTACAGTCGAACCCGAATAACTCAAACTCTGATAACTCAAATTCCCGGATAACTCAAACGATATTCAAAGTCCCATCCCCCAGAGCATTTAATTCAATAGAAAATTCACTCATTAACTCAAACAAATTTTTTAATAAATCCCGGATAACTCAAACAAATTTTTTAATAAATCCCGGATAACTCAAACAAATTTTGATTTTAGTGAACAGGTATTCCTAAATGTAAGCAAAACCTATCTTTAAAAAAACAAGCTTTGCCTGTTGAAATTTTATTTCAATTTTCAACTTTAATTTTTGCGTCCACATGACAAAGAAAATGATGCAGGAATCTTTCACAGTTGCTGGCAGCCATTGTGAAAATCAAAACTTAGCCCGAACACAAAATTGCAAATGAACTTGTTGATTGCGATCGTTCAATGGGAGAATATTTCGACGTAGTACCGGTAATCGATGAGAATTGCGTGTTCATTTTTAGAGGAAGTGTTCATGTTGACCATAAAGTTCATTGCATGAAGCAGTTTTTAGAAGCAGTCATACACTTCTGATTGGCCGTCACCATTTTGGTTTCGAAACTTCACTATCTCATTGCCTTTGTTGATGTAAAAGTAACGGAAATTCGAGAAAAAAAGTGAATTCTCTGTAAATATAATAATATTATACATTTATCATAAATATCATCAGATGAAAAATAAATGGGCAAAACTTGCCAAGAAATGCCTTTCGAAAATTTTTACAAACCAGAAGTAGAATTCGGAAGCCATGCCAAAACAGCATTGGAATTGATTTCGTGTTGGAACAAACCGTATCTTGCTGGGTCTGTATTGCATTTGTATGTGGATCTCATTAAAACCTATCAAATTCATAGAAATATTATGAGTATCAAGTAATCTTTGTAATGGTCACGTAGCCTTTGTTTTGACTTACTGGATAACTCCAAAACCTGTTAAGTCAAAATTATCAGGGTTCGACTGTATCAATGCTAAGATATGGCATGCAATATATCAAACAACTTGGAAAGATGTGCCATGAATGAATATAACATAAATTTAATAATAGCCGAAATTGGTTCAAAGGCACCTGGTTTAGTAGAACCATTATGAGTCATTGAAACTTTCAATGCTGGTTACCACCTCTCCGGTTTTCGTCTTATTTCTCCGGTCTCCGGTTTCAAACAGCCAGTCTCCGGTTTTGCAGCCGTAACTGTCAGACTTGAAAGTCACTTTGAAGGTTAGGTTAATGAATTAAAATGTGACCTGCATGGAGTTTTAATATCAAACATCCAGAACAGGTAAGTTCGCTGAAAAGTTATCTGGAGAATTCAAATTATACGTTCATGTTTAATCAAATGTGACATTATGCAGTTTTAATTTGAATCTTATTAATTAGAAAAATGGATGGAAAATTAGTAACATGACAGTCGAGGTTCCTGGCTCGAATCCAGGTGGCAGAATTTTTTCTCCATTTTCCTAATTAATATCATTTACTCGATGTTTGGAGTTAGCTCCAGTTTTATTTCTTTATTCCTTAATTTGAACCTTGTAAGCTAAATCGTAAGCAGTAACATATTTTTTATCATGTAATTTACATTCAATGTGTGACTTCATTAATCACACAATGCCCATTTCCGGTATTCAATCCTAAAATATTGACTTTTAGTTTGCCAATTTCCGGTTTCTGTTCTCTGGTTTTGAAACTCTCTGAAGGTGGCAACCCTAAAAATATGGAATGTAATATAATGTAATAATGTAATATATCAAACAATTTGGAATGATGTGCCATGAATGAAATCAATGGATAAACTTATTCAATGATTATCCACGTAGCTTTGAATCAGTTTGGATAATCATTAATTCTACATTATATTCATTCACATCATTCCAAGTTGTTTGATATATTACATGCTATATTTTAGCATTGAAAGTTCCAGTGAACCATAATGATTCCACTAAACCAGGTTACTTTGAACCAATTTCAACTGTCATTTATTTTTTGTTATATTCATTCATGACACATCATTCCAAGTTGTTTGATATATAACAGGCCATATCTCATCATTGAAAATTTTTGAGGGGGTACCATTAGAGCACGTGCCATTATATCAATTACAACCATTTTGTAAATAATTGATTTGGTATTAACGTCCTTTTCAACTGATATGGTCATTTAAGGACAGCATTATGGGGGCCGCAAATTTTGCCTCGCAAGGGTTCTTTTCTCGCACTAACTCGGCAAACGACTATATGGGACCATCAGCTTTACTTCCCTTCTGAAGGAAGTGCGTGATCTCAGAATTTCCCCCCTGAAAAAATCCTTGTCGTCCTCGGGTTGTAAATAATTCAAAACACTGTTAGCATAAAGCAACTTTCGGTACTTAATAATTGCTACTAAGGGAACGCTTTTTTAATTTTATTATGTAAGTTATTTTGTTTCTTTGATTTAAATTTTATGAATTTTTGTCTATTTATTTTCTAATTTGAAAACTGCATTTTCTATTTTGAAAACCACATTTTTTATTTTGAAAAGATTATTTTTTCAATTGAAAACTACATTTTACCAATTGCAAAAAGCTGTAAAATTAGCACATTGTCAATGGTTTTGACTTTTATTTAATTCTACAACAATAATAATGCTTCAAATGAACTGTAGGCCCTCTAAATATAACAAAAATACAAACAACTAGTTATTTAAAAAAACACTTGAAAACTTAGACAAAAAATTGAAATTGAATGTTTCACATTTATTCGGACAGGCCCCTCGATACTCAATGAGACAAACCATTTACTATTGGTCGTTGGCATTTATGCAAATTAATGTACTTTTTAACATTGCATGGGTCATTTTTTTTTTCACTGGGCTTCGAATTGAAACACCGAGCTACAATAGGATGAGCCAAAAAGGTTACCGATTATGAAAAAGGTCAATTTGATGCCTTTGCTAGCCAAGGAAAGTCCATACGTGAGATTGCTGCTTTTGTCAATAAAATAAAACCGGGCCGAAAGCAATCTTAAAACTTCGTGATGTGCGTCGCATTGTCAACGCAGCATCCAATGAATGCACATCTGTAAGGCGAATTCGACCTGAATTGGACTTTCCATGCAGTAGTACGACAGTGTACAGAGCCATGAAAAATTCATCAGTGCTGAGACAACCCGTGTGCGTTTCATTCCACCATTAACAAACCACCACAAACGTGACAGATTGACATGGGCTAGAACACGCATGTCCTGGACCAACGAATGGTTGGAAATTTTTTTTCAGACGAAAAAAAATTCAATTTGGATGGACCGGATGGGTGGGCATGCTATTGGCTTGATTTGAGAAAAGAACCAAAGACGTTTTCAAAACGTCAAATGGGTGTCGGATCAATGATTGTGTGGGGAGCATTTGGCTTCAATGGAACATCAACATTGGCGTTTATTTCACAAAGATTAAATTCAGGATATCTTGGAAGAACATCTTTTGCCTGCTGGAGCAGTTGTCTGTGGAGAAAACACAATTCAAAGGACACCAAAAAGTAGTTGGAATCACATAATGTTCGAGTTTTGTCGTGACCATCCAGAAGCCCAGATATCAATCCAAATCAGATATCATTATGGCCAGGCAGGTATACAAAAATGCACTGAAATTTCCATCAGTTTCTGAATTGAAGTCTGCAATTGAAGATGCCTGATACTCTCTGGATCCTGGAACTCTTCAAGAACTCATTCAATCAATGCCAAACAGAATTTTTGATGTGATCAACAAAGGGAGAGGTCACAGTGGACGTTAAATATTTTTATTATTGTTTAAACTGGTGGGAAATCGTGCCTGTCCGAATAGATGTGAAACACTCAATTTCAATTTTTTGTCTAAGTTTTTCAAGTGTTTTTTTTTAATAACGAGATGTTTGTTTTTTTGTTATACATAGAGGGCCTATAGTTCATTTGAAGCATTATCATTGTTGTAGAAATTAAATAAAGGTCAAAAGCATTAACAATATAATTATTTTTAAAGTGTCCGAATAAATTTGAAAAATACTGTATGTGTATTTTAGGCTCGTACTAATTCAGGATTCGTTAATACAGGATTTCCCGCATCAGAGGACTGTGGAATGCGTTCTATTGGTCCAAATGAGATAAAATTTGAACTACAGAGAATTCAAATGATGCCCTTGATATTTATTAAATAAAAAAGTTAGTACAAAAATCTGCTGACAGGTGGCACTGTAATACACAAACATATACAGGGTGACCCAAACTTATCCAGCATAATTGTTCAGGAACATTGTATGGTTCAAATGGAACAAAAAATGTCCTATAAACATCGATCGTGTGTGAGATATCGAAGTTTTGTCTATTTTCTTGTAGATTTGTTAAAGTAAATAAATAAAATACTTGAGAGTGCAGATCACTTTTACTCTGCATACTGACAGAACATCACATTGAACTGCAAAACCAAACTAAAATGAATGTCCGCGTATTCATCATTTGTGAAAACAAACTGCATAATGAACTTCGACGTTGTGTTGCACAATATGAGCAACTGTTCAAATGAACCGCCAAGTCAATAAAATATCTTTCACACATGTTACAAGTACGATGATTCATCTTCCTGTTTGGCATACGCAAAACAGGAAGAGTACATTTAAAAATAAATAAGTAAACCTACGTTTTTCCTAGGAAAAGACTCTACATAAAAGAAAACGGACAAATGTTGATATATCACACACGATCGAAACTAGATGTAATGTTTATAGAACATTTTTTGTTCCATTTGAACCATACAATGTTCATAAACAAGATGCTGAATAAGTTTGGGTCACCCTGTAGAGTGCCTTTATAAC
The DNA here is from genome assembly GCA_023313115.1 of Rhysida immarginata. Classification (NCBI taxonomy): domain Eukaryota; kingdom Metazoa; phylum Arthropoda; class Chilopoda; order Scolopendromorpha; family Scolopendridae; genus Rhysida; species Rhysida immarginata. The sequence continues at coordinate 104,613 of JAHWFO010049712.1, forward strand.
CAGAGTGTGGCCATAGGCAGGATAGTTGTCTATTGGTTGTTCATTGTCACGTCTTATTTTCCGCCATGTTGTGTCCAAATTGTGAATATTTAGCATAGAGTTGTGTGGAGGCAAGACTGTTTTTTGTAATTTTAAAAGATTTTAGTGACCACAAATGTCTTCCTGTGTGGCAATAGAGTGTTCTAATTGCTCTGAAGATGGTTTTATAATAAAACGTTTTCCCTCGCGATCCAGAAAGACGATGGATTGGGCTGACGAAAAGAGAATATCTTATCAGAGAAATTGTCCCTGACATACTGTATTTATTCTACAATAATGCAAAAAAAAATTTGGCCTAAAAACACCTAAATTTGTGGAACCGTATTATACAGGGTGGTTACAAAAGAACTATACACTTTTAAAAATTTATTATATCAAAGTTATTCAGAATACAGACACACCACATACGGATTCTTAAAGAAAAACTCTTGAAGTTTATTGTGACACGAGTTAAAGATGTTCAATATTTCCCCCTGTCGTGACTAGGCTTGCCAACTGTCAGACTGGCAATTCCGGGAGACTATGGGAGACTCAATGTTAATTCAGCGCTTGTTCCAGTCTGATTCCGGGAGGGTTGGCAAGCCTAGTCGTGACATGGCATACATCAATGCGGTAGTCGAATTCGTCCCAAACCCTCATTAACATGTCTCCATCAATCCCACGTATCGCTACCATAATGCGTTCTTTCAGCTCGTCTAGGTCACGGGGAAGGGGTAAGGGAGCTTGTCCTTTACAAATCCCCATTAAAAGAAATTACAAGGTGTGAGGTCGGGGCTCCGCGGTGGCCACTTTGCAAGTTCCAGGTTATTGTTTGCTCGACCAATCAATCCTCAGGTTATTGTTTGGTATCATTCTCAAGTTACGTAATACTATGTGCAGGCCTCGGAACAAGTCACTTTTATCACTTTTAGTCACTTT
>JAHWFO010049713.1:0-33170 GCA_023313115.1 Rhysida immarginata
ACTTATCTTGTATTTCAAGAAAATGTAATCCAGGGAGTTAGAATCCTGGCAGATTTAGTGAAATAATTTTCTTTTATGAATTTGTTAAAAAATACTGTAAAAATTTGGACAATATAAGTACAGTAATATTTAAATTGTTGCTGTAGAAGTTGTAGTGTTTTTCATCCACACCGCCAAGTTGCTAATATTTCGTCAGCGGTTGGGATTTTACAGTAAGTGTTTAATATAGTTGCCACTAGATGGCGAGAACAACTCTACGATTTTAGATTACGTCATCGAACTTCCGCCACCAGGCATATGTGAAATTCCTTCAACCTCGCCAATTACGCCACCATGATGTATTAATCCTCTTTTCTGCTAAAGTTTTTGAAGTGTTGAGATCCTATTTTTATTCTTTAAATTCAGAAAGTTCAGCGTATATCTGAAGAGGTTCTAAAAACTTTTGAACTCAAAATCGCACCATATGTGCATAAGATTCAGACAAGGCCTTTACTTTCATTTTCAGTTTCAATGAAAAACCTCTTCTGCATGAAACGAAATTAGTATTTTTAGAGTGGCGTAAACGACGCCATCTTTTGAAGCTAATTGACAGTTTGAGGAAAAGAACCTGCAATTTGAGAAAAAGAACAAATTCTTTCGGAATATTACAATCATTTTATTCATGGTGTTGCATGCAGGAAATAAATTTAGTCTAAACTTAGCTTACATTATGATATGCTGAAAAGCATAAATTGGTTTCGCTCTGTTTGTGAGTCTGTTTGACTGCCCGTCTGTATGTCCGACGAAACCTCGAGAATGCTTCAACACTTTCAAATTCTGCTTATGGTATTCGTCCGATTTCCTACCTGAGCCAACACCACCTAGACAGAAGGCCTGCACACAGAAACTGTATACATTGTTACATCATCATCAAACGGCCAATTTAGGGCTTATTATTGGTAGAAATACGATTAACAATAGCCGCTTCAGTGTGATGTAACAATATATGACGTTTCTGTGCACAGGCCTTCTGTCTAGGTGGTGTTGCCTGAGCTCATCTGTTAAACTTGGCATTGAATTCGGACTAACAGTTACGAGAATATTGAGACCAAAGCCTCTCCCTTAAAAATTTTTAATTGATAATAACAGGCATGTAATATATCACACTTCGGGAATGACGAGCCCCAGACGAAAAACACATACTTTTCGAATTTAAAAGACAAAAGGCTTGGAGTACGTGCCCGTCATGAAAGTGCGGATTGCGCGGTGGTAAAAAAGGTTATCCAAGTTAATTTAGGTCCACGTGATCCGGAACAAGTAAAAATAATAGGGTTGTATAATTTCCGCCAAAGAGAAGAAGGACCATTCGTCGCCTATTGGACCAATTTGCGAAAATTGAATGCTGGTCTAGAAGAACCACTAGCAGTCGAACACCTGATTCCTATTGCACTCATGAAATCGATCGGACTGCTAAAAGGGACGAAACTTCACTCCTCGCAGAATGCGCGGAATGGGAGGCGATGTTGCGAATAGAGGAGGCGCACAAAAACAAAAAAGGTAAAAACCCATCGGGAAGCTCTTCTTCCTTTGTTGCGTCATGAAACACAAGCGACCCTTCGGTGATAAGGCTTCACTGTTATAATTGCGTGAAAGAACGGGATTGCGGGTGCCAGTTACATTCCGAAACCCTGACTACAGAATTACAGGAGCTCTTGATTGGAACAACTAACCCATAAATTAGGTATAGGTCAGTTCTTTAGTCCGCTGTTTTAAGGCGACGTTTCGGGGGTGCTGGAGGGCCCACCAGATCGTCACCTTTATAGAAAAACCGCACTCATGACAAATCGAATTAACCCGTGTCACGTGGATATAGCAGAGTGAAGACATGAGGGAACGTGTAAACAAAAATATTTTATTTGCTTATAAAATAATTTTATAATTAAAGCCGTCAACACATTTATTGTATAAAGTGTTTGGCAGTGGAAATATTTGGTAAAAGGTTCTTGAGTAACCAGTTTTTGATACTTATAGGAAATATCAATAACTGGAATGAGATAAGTCCAGGTAATTCCGACGTTATCCGTTGCCAATCACTCATTGCAGACGCTATTCGATGCACGATCGTAGCTGAGGATTTTCGCTGAAACACCAGCGATAAGATCCACCAACTCCAGTCGTAGAAAAGGGTTCACTAAAACTTGAAATGCTGACATAAGAAAAAAGACTCTGTATGACCCACCGTATCGATATGTTGTCGCTTCTATACGCACATACATAACACTATAACGCTGCTACACCAACACCAAAATTCGTTGCTGATTTAAGAAACATATAAAAGTGCGCCTCAACCTTTCGGTAGGACACTGCTGCACACTATATAACAGAAACACATGAAGACGCACCCTCTCACCAAACGTAACACACTTAGAGCACTAATTCTTTCACAGTAGCAATGAAATGTCGCACTATATCCAATTTCAACATTCGTGATTAAATATAACTATACAATATATTCTAATGCACAGAACCACCAGTCACTGAAGCTATTGGACGCACCTGACGAACACATTTAGTTTCTCATACACTAAGCTGATACTTTCGCCGTCCATCGAACACCGTGTCGCTTCTACGCTGAGAGGACAAAATAGGATCAGTATGCCAGACAAAGAATTGCCGTATCCCTCACCGAGACCACAACGATTTGGACTAATTTTAACTTATGACCTTCTTATGCTGCGTCGAAGTTCTCTGCCTTAACGAGTGCACTGTCTTTGCTTATATCAAGAATTTCCGTTTCCGTGATTTAACGTCGTCGACTACCACGGCGATGGATAACAAAAGTTCCAGTTCATATTTTTTTGTGAGGTAGTAACATTGAGCGCTTATGGATGAACCCCCCTGTTCCTCTTATGATAAATTGGCACAAAGAGAAAGGGAGCACTCCTAGAGCCTCGTCATCCTCAGCCCAGCCAAAGGATTCGTATTGGAAAAATACATGAAACAGTTCTGTGCGAGCAAAAGGAATTTTAAAGTGAACTAAAGTTAGGCTATCCGTGGCCCGCGAACAAAACCAATACGTTAACAAATATAAATGTAATGGCCTACTGTAGTTCCGGAAAAGTCTCTGCAGAAATATATCCTCCTTTACATTCGATGGGCTTCGCTCATTTTGCGGCGTCATGCATTTGGAGATGGTGGGTAGCTCGTCCGCGTGTCTCCCACTGTCTACCGTCGAATATTCACCACTGGAATACAGGAATATTTGTTCCACTACGTGTGCGATAATTTCCTCGAGTTTGGCGTCCGACACTCCTTGATCGAGTGCTCATTGTCTCTCCCAGTGTTGTTGTCCGTCGTTTCGGTCGCGTGCCTCGCCGACCGTTCTCTCCGACTCGCTATCGACTCCTCAGTCGCTCTGGAACATTCTCGACTTCGAGAATTTGTTACTGTTCCTACGGTAAAAGCCTTCACAGGCTGGCTCGAGGCGGTATAAATCCCTTATTCCGTTTCCCAAAGGTTGACATTGCTCGCTGTTGGTTCGCACGTCCATCCTCGCTCGCTACCATGATTCCTCGCTCATCGTTCTCCTCTGCCCGAAATCACGAGACCTTTTTAGGATCACGCTCTTTGCGCCATTTTCGTCACTCGCGTTGTCAGCCTCTTTCCTCCTCGATCGCCGATGAAATCCACGTGACAACCCGATTTGGTGCCCTTATTTTTCTCCCCCGGTGCATCCTAAACCTGTTTGTAAAATTAGGAAAGTATATTCATTTCATTTCTTTTTGGACAGGGAGAATGTAGCATCCTGCTACACGCTCTATAAAAATCGACCGAGTTTATTTTGTTTTGCTCGGCCTAATAGTATGTTCCTTCCCTAGGCTCTTTTCTGGACCTTAGTTTCCATTTCAGACAAGGTGATTTACAATTCGCACACGGGATCTTTTTTGTCACTCCCATTTTCAGTGTTTTCGGGACAGATTCCCTTGTACCATCCCTTTCTCAAAGTGCAAAATCCTCACAAATGGCTTGCTTCTTGCGTCTTGGCGATTTTTTTTTCTTGGAGGTTACGGCAGTCCCCCACCAAAACAAAGGGATTACATGATGCGCTTGGTAGGCGTCACCTGTCTTATTACCTTGAGCCAACGCGCATTGTCAAAGATTCATTTAAGCAGAACGTATATGTAGAATTTCGTGACGATGTTCACCTTGAGTATTTTGAATAGTCAAAAAAAAGTAAGAATAGAGTGATTTTGTTTACGGAACCTTAAGGCATGAATTGGTGGGTATTATGGGTCTTGTTTAAGGAGTCTTAATTAAGCTCAATATATATACAGGGTGTTCGGAAATAAATGGTAAATATTCATCCACGTGAGAGAACATGTATAAAGAAGCATTTTTGTTCCTATGAACAAGGTGTCGCAAACCAACCCCCACAGAGATACAGGGGGATTAAAATATGTTGCGCTGCCTAATTGTTTGCGTCCCATGAGCGACTAGCCAATGTGGTGCAGCCCACATCTGTTCAAGAGATGTCAATTGTCCCGCGTTTTATTTCCCTGGCCTTCACAGTCACCTGACCTATCTCCATTGGACTTTTTTTGTGGCGCTGCATGAAGTCGCTGGTGTACGAAAGACCTCTTCCATCCGTTGATGATCTGGTCGCTCGCATTGCTGTGGCAGGTGAAACAATCCGCGAACAACCGAATGTACTACGTCAGGCACGGGAGTCGCTACTACGGTGCTGTAACCTGTGCGTGCAAACACAAGGCCGGACCTTTGAACACCTGCTGTGAGTCTTGATACGCAATGGATATTTGTGTGGCATCTGTTTTGTTCAAATTTGTTTTTACCCACAGCTTGGATGTACGTCTTGATGTGCATTGCTCATAGTCTACGTCAAGATGTTACGTTAAGAGCCTACAGCGTTTGTAAGGTGTCTTATTTGTTTATGTGATGTGACTTGATTTTATTCCATTACATCAACACCTTCGAACAGGTCTGTAGGCTCCAATGTGGGCTGCCCCGCATTGCCTAGTCGCTGGCAGGATGCCAAAAATCAGGCAGTGGAACATACTTTAATCCCTCTGTATCTCTGTGGGGGTGGGTTTGCGACACCATGTTCATAGGAATAAAAATGCTTCTTTATACATGTTCTCTCAGGTGTATGAATATTTACCATTTATTTCCGGACACCCTGAGCAGAATTCATGGACGATGTCTGTTTGCATAGTTTCAGCTTTGTTTTAGTGAGTTGTTGTCCACTCTCTGTCTCTCCGCGTATCATAGCCGTTTCAAATTTAACCTGTTTAGAGAAAAGTTCTAAAAATATTTTTGTCAATAATATTTTAATTATATTGCATATTTTTGCTACTTTTGGGAAGAATATTTTATTTTTTCTTTTGATTGTTTTTAATGCTTAATTATTGTTGTATTCAATTCTTATTTATTTTATTGTAGTGAATTTTACCGTTAAATAAAGCCTTCTATTAGGCCCGCATTATATGATATAATTGCGTTCGCTCCTTTTAAACTATCGTTACAGCGAATTTACGCGCATTTATCCTATTAATCTTTTGTTTTTTCATCTCTGGTCTTATGCGCATGTATCTCGCGCGCAGTTTCCTTTTTCCTTCTAGGATATCGGGAAGATATTGAGGGAGTCAGTTAGCTCTTCGGTTTGGTTGAAGTCACTTCTCTCCTAGCTCGGCGGATCTTCTCCTCGCCTCATCGTTGTTAAAATGCCGGACCCATTCTAGATTGTTTGATTGTAAATGGTGGCATCGGCTTATAGAAGACGTTGAGCATCAGGACTTATAGAGATTCATGTGTCGTTCAGCTATACCTTCATGATTTGGCAGAGGTACCTCACAAAGCCGTTTACTTCATCGTTCCGTTTCGAATGCCTCTGGTAAGAGTTTCACAAACATTATACGAATTCCCGCTTCAGTTTTTACTCGTCATCGTTGGACTGTTTTTTCCTCTCTACCCATTTTATGGATTCGCTGCGTCGTCGAGACATACGACCGGTTTAACAAATAATTATGACTGAAGTTTCTCTTGTTTTGGATGGACTGGACTTCATCAAAGGGTTCCGAACGGTCGCCTCTACTGCTGCTTAAGACTGTGTTTATGTCCAATATTTACCTCTTGCAGTTTCATGTCACACTATGTTGTTGTTGTAATATTTTTTTGAAACCTTTAAGTTGATGGTGTTATTTCTTTTATTTTATTGTTTCCTTTTTAGTTACTTACGGACTGGAGTGTGTTCCTAATCAACTTATTGTCAGTATCCTGCCTAATTTTGTTCCTTGTATGATCTTGCTCTATGTAGTTTAGTGGTTACCCCAGCGTTTGTTATTATATGTTTCCTGTAACCTGCTGCTTCGTCTTTCTTTTTACCGTTTTCCCCTAAGTCTCCTTAATTGTTGTTTCGTCCCCCCGCAACGTGGTTTTTTTTTTAGGTTTAGTGTATTTTTTGCCCTTTTCTTGCTTCTAGTTTCCTCTTTGTTTGTTGTTTTTTTTCTTTTATGTTTCTAGGTTCACGCTCTAGCCGAGGTCTCTGTCTTTCCTCCCAGAAGTTTATTTTGGGGCCAACCTGCTCAGACTTAACCGTCATGTTTGGTTGGATTCTTTTTTGCCTTCCATCAAGTTCCAAACTAGCCTGAACATTCATTATCCATCAACTTGTGCTCCACCGAAATGGTTCCTAGTCCTACTCTCGCAGATCATCAAGCTTCCTCCCCATCAACACTGGACTATTTCTCCCCTCACTATTGACCTGCATTCGTCCTAGAACTCTTTTTAGTGTTTTTTGTGCAATTTCAATTTTCATTCCTTTTTGTTGCAATAAACAGTTTTTGCTCGGAATAGTCGTTAAAATTTATTCTGTTATCGTAAAAATCTGCCTTCAATAAAACTTTAAAAAAAAAGAAAAATAAAAAAACCCTAATATTTGGGGGCTAATTGAGTAATTTTTGGGGGCTTATTTTCTTTAAAAATTTAGATTTCTATTTTTATTCATTCTAAATTTGTCTTTATTTAGCTATCAAAAACTTGACCTAATAACTCTTTACGCTGTTAATTTACCCTGTATTTCCATCACTCCAATCACTGATCTAACCTGTTAGTCAGTTTTTCCTTCCCTACTCTTCGCAGGGGCCTTAAGCCTTTTGGCCTGTGCGTGCTTGTTAATAAGCACGCAACAGGTTTAGTTTTTTTCCAAACAAAAACTCGTCGTGTCTATTCCGTTGGATGTTTCGCTTTTACGGTTAAGGCCCTGTTTAATCTTGTGTTCTTGTTTAATAACCTGTTCTTTGGATAATATGTTTGACTAACGAGTCATCCCTGATATGTCGTTTTGAATTCTGTCTTTTGTCTTTCTTTTTCAGAGCCGTCATGGAGCGTCACCAACAAGATTCATTGATTTCAATTCTACTTAAGCAACGTTATCCGACGGATCTAGTGAAGACCTCTTCTTTGAGGTCCATTGTAACACGATTAGGGGTGGATCTGGGTCTACCCAGAGCGGGATTGGTTGCCGCCATCGATGCAATCACTAATACCTCTGCCCCCAGGGGTACCATGGCGGGATATAAATATCTCATATTTCCTTCGTAAGGAGCTGAGATTACATATGCACAATCCTGAGTCAGAACCAGTAGAGGGAGTGACAAATACCCTTCAAGTACAGAGCCGTGCATTAACGGAATTGTTACGGGATCGAAGAGAAAGTATAGAAAATTATAGGCAACGGCTTAACCTTCCCATCTTCGCGTGTGGAATGGACATAATTTTATATTTACAGGAAATGGAGCATCTTGCTCGAATTAATGAAATTACCCTACATGCTTTGAAAAGATTGCTCCTTCAATTGGTGGTACCTCACATGTCGTTTTGAATACGGGACTTGATTGAAGAAAGTGCGGATTGCGCGGCTTTAAAGAAATGTTCTCCAAGATAATTTACGTCCAAGTAATCCGGAACCAGTAAAAATAAAAAGGTTATACAATTTCCGCCAAAGAGAAGAAGAACCATTCGTCGCCGATTGGGCCAACTTGCGAAAATTGAATGCTGGTGTTGCAGAACCACTCGCAGTTGAACGCCTGATTCCTATTGCACTCATGAACTCGATTGAACCGCTAAAAGGCTAAATCCGTCCCTCACCGTACGGGATGAACTTCACTCCTTGCAGAATGCGTGGAATGGGAGGCGATGTTGCGAATAGAGGAGGCGGACAAAAACAAAAAGGGTAAAAACCCATCGGGAAGCTCTCCTTCCTTTCTTTCGGAACACAAGCTACCCTTAGGTGATAAGGTTTGGCTGTTATAATTGCGGGAAGCCCCACGTTAAAGAACGGGATTGCGGGTGCCGGTTACGTTTCGAAACCCCGACTACAGAACTATAGGGGCTCTTGATTGGTACAACTAACCCATAAATTAGGTACAGCTCAGTTCTTTAGTCCGCTGTTTTAAGGCGACGTTTTGGGGGGTGCTGGAAGCAGAGGTACCTGACAAAGCCGTTTGCTTCAATGTTCCGTCTCGAATGCCCCTGGTAAGAGTTTCACAAACATTATTCGATTTCACGCTTCAGTTGTTACCCAGCCTTTGTCATTAATTGTTTCCTGTAACCTGCTCTCCTGTAAAATCATGAATCCACGTCGTCTGGTATTTTTCTTCCACTTTCTTTTTATTGTTTTCCCTGCGTCTCCTTAATTGTTCCCTCTTCCCCCAGCCACGTGTTTAGTTTATTGTATACTAGAAGAGGTACCCGGCGTTGCCCGGGATAATTACACTTGCACAAACTTTTCCTTTCATTGTTAGTCATGAGATATATATTGTTGGTTCTTGCAGTGTGTTTGTGAATTGCGTGCTGATACCATTGTTGATACCTATTGTTGTACCAACTTTGCCTTGCATTGTTGGTCATGAGATATTTCTCATTAATATGCCTTGCCATAACCATGAATATCGATTTTTTATCGATATTTATTATTTTTCCGAAATCTGAGGTAGACAGTGACCTTCCTCATGCTTTGAAGGTCATGTATGCGAAATTTTATCAAGATCGGAATAAAACTGTAGATTTGTATAAAAAACATACACACAGACCCACAGACCCACAGACCCACAGACAAACCCACAAACATCCTTCTTTATATATATAGATAGACTAGCAAAGGTACCCGGCGTTGCCCGGGATAATTACACATGGATGTAAACAGAACAATCTCAAAAAATTAAATTAAATTTTGCAATATCTTAAAAATAAACCCATGAAAATGCTTAGAATTAATACAGTAAAAATTCTTAATGAAAATTCGAAAAAAAGGCTCACAATGGCTGGACCTCTCCAATAATTTCTTACTCACGTAATCTTACCTCAGATGTATACTTAGTGTTGTTGCAATTTCCACTCTTCTCTCGATGTGTTGAAGCAAAACTTGGCCATTCATCACTTTGTGCAGTCTAGCGCTCGCCGATTCTTCTATTTACTCGCTTCCCATTTGCTCAATACATCACGGAGCTAACTGTCGTCCTTCCACTCTTTCTCAATAGTCTGCTAACTCTCCATTATCTCCATTTACTGATCATTTTTAAAGATTTTCAAGAAATTGTTAAGTACTAAGAACTCTCTTTTCTAAGAAAAGCCTGAATAACAGGAATTCTATGCATTGTTACAAATTGAAACTTATCCATATTGCATCATCATTTTATGTTCATTGTTATAATTCTTGGAAAGGATTGCTTTATCACTGCATCATCATTTTGAGCTCATTGTTATTGGTGAATTGCGTGTTGAAACCATTGTTGATACCTATTGTTGCAAAAACTTTTATTTGCACTGTTGGTCATGAGATATATATTGTTGGTCCGTGCAGAGTGTTTGTGAATTGCGTGTTGATACCATTGTTGCAAAAACTTTGTCTTGCATTGTTGGTCATGCGATATTTCTCATTATTATGCCCTGCTCTAACCATGAATATCGATTTTTTATCAATAATTATTATTTTTTCGAAATCTGAAGTAGACAGTGACCTTCCTCATGCTTTGAAGGCCATGTATGCGAAATTTCATCAAGATCGGAATAAAACTGTAGATTTGTATAAAAAACGTACACACAGATCCACAGACCCACAGACCCACAGATCCACAGACGCACAGACCCACAAACATCCTTCTTTATATATATAGATAGATTTTGCCCGTTGCATGCTCCTAGTTTCCTCCTTGATTGTTGTTTTTTTTTCTTTTATGCTTCTAGGTTCTCACTCTAGCCAAGTGTCTTTCCTCCCAGAAGTTTTTTTGGGGGCCAACCTGCTCAGAGTTAAGCATCATGTTTGGTTGGGTTCATTTAATTTGCCTTCCATCAAGTTCCGAACAAGCCTGAACATTCAATATCCAACAACTTGCGCTCCACCGAACTGGTTCCTAGTCCTACTCTTGCGGATCATCAAGCTTCCTCCCCATCAACACTGAACTGTTTGTCCCCTCAATATTGACCTGCGTTCGTCCTAGAACTCTTTGTAGTGGTTTTTTTGTACATTTTCAATTTTCATTCCTTTTTGTTGCAATAAACAGTTTTTGTTTGGAATAGTCGTTAAAATTTATTCTCTTAGCGTAAAAATCTGCCTTTTTAAAAAACTTTAAGAAAAAATAAATAAAAAACTTAATATTTGAGGGCTAATTTAGTAATTTTTTGGGAGCTTATTTTCTTTAAATACTTAGATTTCTCCTCTTTAATCATTCCAAATTTGTCGTTATTTAATCAAAAACTTGATCTAATAGCTCTATACGCTGTTAATTTACCATGTATTTCTGTCACTCCGACCACTGATCAAACCTGTCGGTCAGTTTTTCCTTCCCTACTCTTTCGCCGGGGCCTTAAGCCTTTTGGTCTATGCGTGCTTGTAAATAAGCACGCAACAGTACGTACATACGTACATACTTTTACGTGCTTTTTACTAATACGCGTACAGCCCAAGCGAAGTGGTAGGTCAGCTGGGGGGAGGGGGGAGATTTAGCCGCAAAAATTACGTCAAAAGGCCTAATGGGAAATTAGAAATATAAATCACTGAATTAAATAACTACTAATTACCCTCTAAATTTCCCAAGAAGGAAATTCCTCCTCTACCAATTAATCCTAGGTAACCACCCCTACTTGAAAAAAAAAAATCTCTTGGGTAAAATTACTGCTAATGAACCAAATTGGAATAATTGAAAATAAAAGGGTTCCAAACAAAATTTGATGCCTTATTGCTTTTACAAATGTTTTGTACAAAGAACCAGCAAAATATAGAAATTTTTTACAGCAAGTGGCGAACACCAGAGTCCAAATGGTGAAATGGAGAACATCAGATAATCTCTATGTGACAAAAGTTGGAAGCTGCTGAATAATCCTTGAGACGCAGTCTTGTTTGGAGTTTTTTTGAGAGAATGAAAAAGAGAAAAAAAAATAAATGAAAACAACGTTAAATACATTTAATGTCAGAATTAAGTAAATATGAAAGAAGCCAAGAATAAGATTTAATTAATATTCGCTCAAAATACAGAAAATGCTTCATAGATATCTTAGCTGATTCTAACATCCATAGCGTGAGGTCTAATTACAATACTTGCTGCTCATTATCTGTTTTTCGGATTATTCATAGAATGGGTAGTATCTTCGTTGTGTTTTATTCATTGTGTTATTATTTAACCAATTTGGAGTTATAATTGAGATTGTTCTGTTTACCTGCAAGTGTAATTTGTCAGGGCAACGCCGGGTCCTCTGCTAGTAAAGAAATAAAAAAGGACAGAAAGTAAAAGAAACATAGTGAAACAGGATAAGGAAAACTTAAGTTCACTAAACTCTTGTTGGGCGTCGGGAAAAGATATAGGTATGTAAGGAAAAAAATGGTAGACGCGAGACAACATGGCACAGGACGGTTATAAAAAGGGGAAGAGAGCGATCAGGGAAAAGAAGGGAAAATGATTAAACTATTGGGAAAACAAAACAAAACTGGTAAAGGAAGTAAGGAAGGTCGGCAAATTGGTCGAGCATCTCAACACTCCGAATAGGATTGTGCCTGTAAAAATAAATGTCTTAACATGAGTTGATAATAATAAAAAAAACTAAAAGATAACAACAGTTAGAAAAACTTTGGATCAAACTTGTGTGAGCAATAAAGATTAAAGGAAAAGGGGTAACTGTCCACCGGACAAGACGGAGCCCATAGGGCGTGCTTCCGCATAAGCGCCAACAAATTTGCACAACCTAGTCCAGGCAGACTTTATGTCTAGAAAGATCGCAAGGAGGGACCAGGGATTAACAATCAATTGTTTGGCATCGGCTGCACTGCAGGAACGGCGATTATGGCGAACAATCCAAAAGTTCGAGATAATCTCGAACAAACACACAAACCAAGGCTTCAGCGTTTTGAAAGACAGTCAAGTGCTTACCATGGACCATCATAGAAAACATTCAATTACATAAGAAGAAGCCAGTCTTTTCCCGATAAAATTCGATTCATGACGAGAGAATCAGAAGGCAGTGGTTTTGATGAGAAATCCGCATATTCTATAATCAAATATCCAACGTGAAACAATCTGCAGAAACAATCTTTCTATTTTGAAATCTCGAGAGACGAATCGGCGGAGGATAGGGCTGTGCAAACATCTTTTTGAACTTGCCAGGACGAGAGCAGCAGCTCGACTGCCTAAAAAATGCAAGGCAACCGCAAAAGAAAGGGCGTCCCGATCAGAGCGCGGGCACTAAGCGTGAGATTAAAACAAAAGACCCAAAAACGCAAAAGTACTAAAATTCGTTATATCTATTGTTTTTAATAACAAGGAAAATAAACAACAATAAGAGGCAATTAAGAATTTCAAAACAGTGAAAAGTTCACGATTGACAAAAATTAAACCAACCGCTTCGAATGACTAAAAAAATACAATACAAAAGTAAATCTTCTTAAATATTAAGAAAATTGGCAATTAGCAGTACGTATCCATATCCAGCGAGATTACGAATGCGGAGGGGGTGTCCCAACAAATTTACACCAGGCCACCCTCAAAAGATCAAAGATGCCGCCTCCACATTCCGGAATCTCGCTGGCCCTACCCCTCCACATTCCATTCTTGCTGGCTCTCAGTGGTGCTGCTCATGGGTCTGTTGATGTTTAATTAATGTTGGTTAATTAATTTCTTAATTAAATTTTTATTTACCTTTGAATTTCCTGGATTTGGGTGTCTCCATTGGGTGGGGGTTTTGTTTGATTACTTTTGATCAGGTTTCCATTCCACGGTTTGGTCACTCATCAGACTGATGACATCTTCTTGGTTAATCACATGATTGCGGCCATATTCCGATGTCCTGAGGCTGAAAATCTATATATAAATACGGCAACACATTTTTTGTTATGCACTTTTACCTGTGTTAACGTGGACGAATATGCATGAAACTTTTATGGTTGGAAAGTTCCTGTGCCCTAGATGTGCACAATATATTTTGTTTGCATATTTGTAAAAGCGTTTCTAAAAAGGTAGCATTAAGGAACAGGTTGTGCACCATATTTGTCAACTCAAGTAGCATTGCCTTTTTCATTGGTTTTTTTTTAAATAATAAATATCAAATTAACTCAAATCATTGTTGATGTTCATTTGAACGAATATTAATTGTTGTGTTGTTGATGTTCATTTGAAAGCATAAGAAAACCAAATAACACATGTCAGCAGCTTTGGAAAGTCAATGTACTGATTTCAAAACCTGAAAGTCTCGAAGTATAATATAGTACCTTTAATGTACCTATAAATTATTCCATAGAAACAACTGCTTAAAAATTGTTATTAACCAACTATTCAAAATATTTCTATAATTAGTAGGTAAGCATTTTATGTATTTTTCGTCATTTTCTAAGCTATTTTAAGTTTTTTCATACATTTTGAAAGTAATATTTTTAGTTAAAAATAAAATAAATACCAATTTTGAAGTTTTTGATTTTTATTTATTTTTTAAAAAATTTTGTTAACACTCTTTCTTTAGTAACAAAATAAGTATCGATTTTTGGTCCGAAACAGACCATAATTTTCCACAGTGGGAGAGACGCAGAGATAGGAAGGGACATTTTAGCTTAAATATAAATATTATATTTAGATAATAATTCGATAGATATATTCAAAGTTACCTTTAGATTATTACGAGAAATTTTCAAAGTTATCATTACCGTGAAATGAATCGGGATTGTCAGAAATGTCATGCAAAGCAATTTGGATATTTATTGTGTTGTCTATTTTTCATTCTTCAAAGTTTATTAATAAGCAAGATTTAAGCTACAGCAATTACACATATTTTTTTTTCTCAGAAATGTGATCGAATTTCGATCATTGGGGGATCCTAGTAATATTAATTTAATAATACTTGGTTATGCCTTGCAGTTAAGCACCACAACCAGTGTGACAGGCAAGAGGGTCCTAGTGCTCTCAGCAAAATGCACTTATGAGATTTTGTATCCAAATATATGCAACTCTTGATCCGCTATATATATCTCGTATATCAAATAATACAGAGGTTGCTAAGATGACTGGCACACTTAATTTGATTGCCTAGGTACTAATTAACTGTAGTTTCTCGTGCAACCAAATTTTTTCCAAACCCTTTAACACTTTCTTCTAAATAAAATCACATCTGTTTCAAGGTGCATTGTTTGTTTTTAATTTTCTGAAAATGGGTGCATTGTTTCAATTGACTACTAACAACTCTGACCCGAAGTTTTATAAGTACAGTTTCACGCTAAGAAAGTTTAATTTTCTTCTACTCTCTGTGATTTTTTTGCGTTCTGGTTGCTCAATTTGATGTTTGTTTTAAATAATTTTGCCTCTCAAGGTTTACTCTTTTTATAATGAACTTACTTAGTGTTGCTTTTCATTTAGAATAAATTGAGATGACGTCAGTCAAGTTCCAGCACTCACATTTGTTGTTATTGGTATAAATAATTTTATTTCACTATAACTGTACAAGAGTCGACTTTCGCCTTTCTTATGGCATCATCAGTTGTAATTGTATATTTTAATAAGGTTTTAAAGTTCTTATATAATTGTTAAGAGAAAAACGTTACTTCTTTGTGACGTAATTGACATTGTTAAGAGTTATTGTTTATTTTTTGTCATTCACAAATCATTATAATATTTATATTTTTATATATCAATTTTTGAATACTTGTTTCTTTCAATAATTGAATAAATAATAGATTGCTTAAGAGAGAACTGGAGCCGGACACTGTGGACGAACTTCAATAAAGATAACAGGAAACCACTGATCCACATAAAACTTTTAATCGGAAGTATGCGCATTTCGGCAGCCACGCTGCCTTCTTCAGCGTGCACAAGGATTTTGATCAGCCATGCGCATAAAAGTTTTATGTGAATCAGTGGTTTACTGTTATCTTTATTAATAAATTGCTGTCATTGTCTTTCATAATATTTATTATTTTATGGGGGTAGTATTTGTTCATAATGAATATTATCATGATTTCTATTACTAACATTCGTCTTTTATCATTGCTACTATAAATGATTTTACATATATCTTCCCTTTTCCCTAGACTATGTTTAGTGTTTAGTATATGCTCTGAGAATTTTTAACTTGTCATACCAGTTTTAATATAATAAATGTATTCCTTAAAACGGGTGTTCATGTCTCTGTAAGTTATTCCTACATACCACTTTTTGCAATCGGTACATTCAATTCCATATACTCCACTATTAACCTTTTTTGTAGCATTCGTTTTTGTTTTCTAAGATATTAGTTAATCTATTTATTGGTTTAAATACTACTTTTGCTCCTTTTTTCTCTAGAATTTTCTTGATCTGGTAACTTATATTCCCATAAAATGATATCAAATTATTTTGCTTTTGTCAATTTTTTCTCTCTTTTTATTTTGTTCTTTGTTATTGTATTCTGTAGCTAATTCGAAAATAAGTTTATCCATTTCCCTTTCTTGATACCCGTTCCCTATTCCTATTGCCTTTATTGTCTCCATTTATTTTTCTTTATCTGTTATACTTAATGGGTATGTTAAAATATACAATTACAACTGATGATGCCATAAGAAAGGCAAAAGTCGACTCCTGTACAGTTATAGTGAAATAAAATTATTTATACCAAAAACAACAAATGCGAGTGCTGGAACTTGACTGATGTCATCTCAATTTATTCTTTGCATAGTTCACGCAATGTCGGCAACATTTTATACAAGATTTAAGTTTAATTTAAATTAAAAATTCACTTCAACTTTTCACTGTTACTTGACTGTGTGCTCTACACAGACCAGTGGGTTAAGCATCAGGTTTATATTCACTGTTTGAGTGGTAGCCTGAGCTCGTTTATCTGTGACTCTAGTGCCAACATTTTTCGTCCAATCCCTATTTTTAACTCATTGCACACACAGTGTTGTGGCCAAGCCTCGTTTTTCTTTTTCTTTTACCTGCGTTTTTTACTGTTTTTGATGTCATTAAATGTTGCTTGCGGCTTTTGTTTCCAGACTGTTCTGCGATTGACAGATTTTTTTTCCTGGCATTTTTCTGCCAATGATGACTCTTTACACGCTTCGCTAATCTGGTTTCTTTTGTATCAATGAGTTTTGTTAGATATACATTTTCTCTCTCTCTCTTGATATTAAACTCTTTACTGGTCAAAATATGTTTGCACAATGAAGTGCTAATTAATTCAACACAGAATACAGGTTAAAATTACTGTTTTAAATTAAGAATTTGGGTTCTCAAATACGATGAATACTTTCAAGTTCACTTAACTTGATTGGATAAGTGTATACAACCAACATTGTTTAAGGTCTGTTGCTAACGTATTCTCCCTCAACAGCATTGATTGATATTTTTTTCAATCATTTGAGGTTGAATTCGGGTGACTGTGCTCTATCAGAGTTTTTCATTCTTTTACATCTGATTTGTTGAGGTCTTTATACCAAATTTAATGTGTTTCAATGATGTAAATATATAGGTTGTTGCTGTACAATGGTTGCGTGCGCCATCTGATTTTTTAAACTTCAAAATCCCAACGTTTACAAGGTGATTTTAAGGCTCTCATTTTCCGCATATTGTGTGGTTTTTCTCTACCAAAAGTACATCAACAACTTACTAATGCTGCCTTGTTTATTGATCGCACTGATTTTTGTTAATGTCAGTAGACAGTGAATAGAGGTCGATTTGCGTGCTTTTTCCCCTGTTAGGTTTGTCAGGTCATTGTCAGCGTGGTGTCCAATGAGTGATGGGACTTATTGCTAAGGTTTTTCACATATGTTCTCATTGATGCCATTGAATAAACCTTTTCAGGGTAATTGCATCTGAATTTGACTAATTATACTCAAGCAGTACAAGTTTATTTTTCATTCACCAGTTTTTCAGGCTCTTTAATGTGACTTTTAAATGTAGTTTCGTGATGTTATGACAGCGGAGGTGTCTATTGTTGCGGTACTCACATGCTGACTCGCGAGGCTGCTAACGTGTGAGTGGGTTAATGTCAGGGTGTGTTGTAAAGTCTCTACCAATTTTATCGATAGAAACAGCACGATGGACCCCTTACTGAACGATTAATTAAATGTTTTTCAGTGGTGCTAAAATTAAGGTGTCCTCAATGATCACGCCCTCATTCAAACAACCATTGTCCTTTTACCATGCCAGAGTACAGTGAAAAGCTTTTGATTTTTCTCAGCGCAGCTAATTGTTCAAATACGTTGAAGGTAGTTCACTGTTACCCTGCGATTGTGAGTGCCTTTGTACTAACATTTTCTGTACATTTCGACTGCAACAGGTTAACTGTCAGTTTTAAAAAAGGGTGCTTTCCAAAAATGAATTGAAAACAGTTGTTAGTTGAAAACAGTTGTTAATTTTTCAATTTAGCTTTTCTTTTTACTTTTGACATGAGGCTTACGATTTTTTTTATCTTCTTTGTTTCTGTTGTTATTTCGACTGAAAACATAAAGGTGTATGCAGTGGATTCCTATTAACAATTTTGTACGTTGCTGTTTTCAGACTTCTTGGGTGAGAATTAATGCGTTTGGTATGAAAGTGTAGCCGACCTCTACAAACAATGTTTCCGCTAACCCAAAGAAAAAAATCTTCCAGTTAGGGTACATGAAATACATTTCCCTATTAGTGTCACTGGTTTTTCACCTCATTAAAGTGTTTCCTTTTCGGCAGGAATATCATGTAATTCAAATATAACATTCCCCATGGTGACCACCAGCTAAGTCGACAGCTGTTATATAAACATTCGCACTAACCCACGCTAAAAAATCTTTATGATTTCCATTCAGGATACGTGAAGTACGTTCTCCCATTAGTTTCTCTGGCTTTTCGTCTCATTAAAGTGTTTCCTTTCTGGCCAATGCATATGCGATGGTTACTGAGTAACTGAAGTATAACATTGACTGCTGAGAGTGATTATACATTCCAGGTGTAATCGAGGTTGAAGGCATGGTAGCATAAAATAAAATCGAAAGTAAAACTCAACATTGTGTCAGAAGAAAAACACGCTTAAAGTGCTTTTAACAGAAGATTTTATTAAAACCTCATCGGCATCACAGAAATGGAGCCAATACGACCTCCGGATGCCCTCTCATTCACCGATATTGTGCGTGAAAATTGGATAAAATACCGTCAACGCTTTGAACTGTACTTAGAAGCGATTTCCACAACGGAGAGGAGTGATAAACAAAAACTCGCCTTGCTGCTAACTGTCGCAGGCCCCGCCGCTTTAGAGGTATATAATACTTTCACTTTTAATAATGAAACTGAAGGTACTTACACAGTAGTGTTAGATAATTTGACGCATATTGTAAGCCTGCAGTAAATGAATCATACCAACGATATCTGTTTCATACACGCGTTCAAGCAGAAGCTGAACCATTTGAACATTTTTACTAGACTTACAAACTATACCTCGTCCAACAAGAGAAAAACAGGGCGTGTTTCCGGTCTGATATCGACTACTCACTCATCCGCAATGCTTTGTGGGATCTCTCCTTCAGCGGCTACACAAGTCAATTTGTAATGTCGTCGCCGTGCAACAGCTCTTCAGCCAAACAAGGAAAAACTATTCACAGCCAGGCTAGGGAGATTGTGTGGAACGTATTTTGCTACTTAAAAGGAAAACAGTGTTTTAAAAGCTCATCTGCCTTGATAGAAGAAACTTCCAAGGCAACGCAAGTTTCTTTTTCTTGCGTTCGAACAATTGTTCAAGAAGGAAACGAAGCGTCTTCATGCGAAGCTACCACCCCCTCTCCTCACTTTTCGACTCCTGGAAAGAAAAGGCCCAGGGAATCTCGAACAACGAATCTGGATGACTTTGACCTCTCGATTGCACGAGCATGTGTATCCGAAATACACTCAGAAGGTAATTATCCTACTCTGAAAAATGTGTACCAGAAATTTAGAGAAAAAACTGACTACGTCGGATCGAGAACTTCCTTCGCCACCATTAAGCATGATAAATTGCATATGAAGTATGGCAAAATCAACCACCGTCAATTTTACATCGAGCGGACAGATGTTATCGCACAACGACGTCGTTTTTTAAGGCAAGTACAAATGCTACGCAGGGACCCCATACGTACTTTCATATATCTGGATGAAACGTGGGCTAATGCACACCATGGCCGTGAAAGACAGTGGCATCACGACGGGAAAAGCTGTGCTCAACCAGGGAGCTCGGAACCCTACCGCGGGCGTTTCATTCCTACGGGTAATGGCTCCCGTCTCATTCTTTTGCATGCTGGAAGCGATAAAGGGTTTGTGAACGACTGCTGTTTATTATTTCGGTCAAAAAATAAATCCGCAGATTACCATGACGAAATGAATGGGGATTGTTTTCATGAATGGTTTAGAATAAAACTGCTGCCAAATATTCCGAAAAATTCAGTAATCGTCATGGATAATGCCCCATATCACTCGGTGGAGAAGGCCAAAGTGCCGTGCAGCAATACAAGGAAATCGGATATGATAGAGTGGTTGGCCCTACGAGGAATACCTACCGAAGCAAAAATGTCAAAAGGTGAGCTGTACGATGTTATCAAACAACACAAAACAGCAAAGCGCTATGTTATAGATGAACTGGCTAGCGATGCCGGCCATTTAGTGATAAGACTACCTCCTTATCACTGTGATCTCAATCCCATTGAACTTATTTGGGCACAGGTAAAAGAATATATACGGAAGAAGAATACAACTTTCAAGATTGCTGATGTTGAAAAACTAACGAGAACGGCAATTGATAATGTAACTCCTGAAAATTGGAGAAAAGCGATAGAACACGTTTTGCGTGTGGAAGAACGATATTGGGAAACGGACTGTTTGATTGAAGATCAAGTGGAGCCTTTAATAATTCATGTTAATGGAGAAGACAGCAACAGTGAAGAAGAAGAAGAGTGGAATGACATTAACGTTCTACCACAATCTCCTTAGCCTGAATTTAGATATAATTCAAAAAGTCTTTTTCAAGACTATACATTCAAAGGCCATTCTCATGGCCAGCAAATAAACGAAAGAGATATCGTTAACTGTAATGGAAAACGTGTCATAAAACTGTATTTTATTAAAAAAATAAAAAATAAGATAGCATCTTTAATAAAACCTTATAATTCTTTAAAAAAAACAAAAAACATGTCATTAGAATGTATAAATATTTAAAAAAAAATGATGGTTAAACAGACTGCACGTTATTACCTTAAAATAAGTAAACGATATATATAAAATTGAGTTAAAAGACAATTTTATGAAGTGTACAATTATTTTAATTATAATTAAAGCAAAGCAACTGAATAATATTAAAGCTTCTGCTGTAATATTATAAAGCGCTTCTTCAATGAGACATGAGACAGAAGTGAGTAAGCGCATGAGGCCCCCTTTCTCTGATTGGCTAATCTGAAACTTCCTGTGACACATCCTGTTTTTCTCTTGTTGGACGAGGTATAAAGCACAAACATGTAATTATGATGCTTTGAAAGACTCTCTTATTCGGGATCAGATAATATATGGAATCTGTAACACAAGAGTACGTGAACGTTTAATGCGATAGACAAAATTAACATTGGAGCAAGCAATTATTATCTGTAAAGCTACTGAAACTACGTAAGCTCAAATGCACGTCTTCCATCAGCCACTTGAAACTCTAAACAAAGTGAATAAAATAAACAAGCATGACGAATGACCGAGAGCAAGAGGATCGGGTTTCACTAAGCAATTCAAAACGAGTGAGTCAATTGAAAAAAGCAAACCATGTTATAAATGCGAAAAAAATCATAAATATGCAGCCCAGCATATGGCCAAACCTGTCCCCAATGCGGAAAGAAAAATCACTTTGCTTCTGTTTGTCGTTCTAATACAAAAACTAAAAACAATCGTGTGCGTTTTAGTTGTTTACAGAAAGATAGCGTTCTAGAAAATAAACAACAAGCGCCATTGTATGTCAATGCAATTAAAAGAAGTCCACAGGAAAACACTAAAGAACTATTAATAAGCTTAAAATAAATGACTGCCTTGTAAAATTTAAATTAGATACCGGAGCTGAATGGCAATATCTACTGGATGTTTTATCTAAACAACCATTACTTGTGTTCTTCAATCCAGACAACAGGACAAAAATATCAACTGAAGCATCACAGTCTGGCATAGGCGCTGTGCTGTTACAAGAACAAGAAGGACACTGGAGACCAGTAGCTTACGCATCTAGAGCTCTAACCGCAGTAGAAAAGAAATATGCCCAAATAGAAAAAAAAAAACACTGGGTATGGTTTTCGGGTGTGAAAGATTTCACAACTTTATCTATGGAAAGCCATTCATCCTAGAAACTGATTATAAACCACTAATAGCTATAAGCAAGAAACCACTCGCTGATGTTCTAGTACGAATAAAAAGATTGTTTCTCAGAATGTTGAAAAATGATTACACCTTACAGTTTGTACTGACAAACAATTATTATGGGCAGATATGTTATCGCGACAGTACGTTCCAGGAAGCGCACCTACAACTAGTGATTCTACTATCGTGCATGTACATAATGTAGAAGAAGAACAGATAGTGGCATCAGAAAATTTTAGTACACAAATGTTACAACGTGTCGCTGAAATGACAGCTGAAGATGCTGATTTACAGGTAGTCAGAAAAATGATCGCAGGACAAAAAGTAAAACCCCTATCGAATGATACAAAACTCGACCCCCCCCCCCTTATCCCCTGAGGCTGGGGGAGGGGGTAACTTTGAAATCTTAAATAGGAACCCCAATTTTTACTGGTGTTTTAGATTGTACAAAACATTAGAGAAGTGTTTTATTCTTTGTGTTTTTTTAATTGATCCAACCGTTTAGGAGATACAGGAGCCAAGTGTGGAACTTTTAAAGTTTTGAACCCAATTTTATCGATGAAGACAAAGAGAGTGGGTCTTAAAGACATTCCTATTCTACTTTTTGATAGCCTTAAAGATTCTGACTTCATATTTCTAAAATTCAAAAATTTTTAATACATAAGCAGAGATTGTGCGTGGTGGTGTGGGATCGAGTTTTATATTATTGAATAGCTTTTTGAAAAATATTAAACAGGTGGTTTTTTCGATCTGATGTGTATTTCTCCAGATTTTCCAGTGTTCACTTTATTTGAAACATCCTGTATAAATCTCATAAAGACTAAAACAAGAAATGAAAATAAAAACACAAGTAAAGAAAGAAAGGATAGAAAATTAAGAAGAAAAATTAAAAAAAATCAAACAAACTTCATTAGTGTTTCATTTAATTTATTTCATAAAATTGAAGTTTTGAATTTAAAAAAATAATTTAAACTTTTTACAAAAAATTTTTAAGAAATATTAATTTAATGGGAAATCCTCCATATAATATACGAATAAAATTAACTGAAAGAATTAAAAAACATTAACAGGCAGAATATATATAAGAATATAAGTAATCATTTCCGTTGATGACAGATTAGCGCCTCATTTCATTGTGACGAGGCCAACGAGAAAGACATCGTCCCTTGTGGAGGTTTTCTCTGTCGTAGGCCACGGTCGGCCCTAGTGCGATCTATGTAGCACCTGCCGAGATCTGTTTTCCTTCTCGAAACAATGAAAAATGACGGAAGCTATCTATATATCTATAGACCATGGTTCTTACCTGCTCGTCATAAACATCTCGTTCTTTGTTCATACCTTCTATCAATGACATATATTAAAGATAGACCCCGAATCCGATTGTTAACAGCGGCAAAAATGAAGCAAATTTAGCCATGACATTTCTGGGCAGGAGTGAGCCGTGGAGTAAATAGCTGTCTGGGTGCATTTTTTTTGAAGGTTTTGGGCCCGAGGAATACTTAATTCAAAACCATTCCTCAAAGTTGTTCTGCATACAACTGTACAAACAGACACAAAAAAGGACCAGGAATCATTTTTCACAAGCATAAATCAAAAATACGTAACTAAAATAAAAATTCGTAACTGAAAGACGATCGATACGAAATTGAAATTGAAACCATGATCGAAAAATTGTTTATAAAATATAATAAAATACTTCAAATAAAAGTAAACAAAAAGATAAACTTATCACTACGTCACCGACATATGAAAGAATTATTAATCAGCTACTCTCATGTTTAGCCATGTATTTTCCATCATGTTCACTCACTTTCTGCCATGACAGTTCTGGGCATGGAGCTTCCCAATTTGCTTCAAGTAACAACATTCGCTTCGGACTCTATCTTTAAGGTCAGTTATATTTATTTATTTTTTAGTTTTATCTTTAATACACGTCATTGCCTTCTATTGTGTAGCCTACGAAAACGACAGGCCCCGGCGCGGAAATCACCTGACCATGGTAGTCTGAACAACAATCCAACCTTCATTGTTTCCAACAAACGAAAAAGTACTGTTTCTTAAAATCCAGAATGGAAACAATGAGGGTTACATTGTTATTCAGCCTAGAATGATCAGGTGACTTATTCGCGCCGTGGCCTGTCTTTTTCGTCGGCTACGCTTCTATTGACTCTGCCTACGAGTATTTTCATAACAACCGTCGATGTAAGCGTATTGTCGCAAAGGCTATTGTTTTATTACTTGGCATTGTTGTACCCTTAGCAACGCACGAACTAGCAAAATAATATAAGGATTGCTGAAGCTAACAACCAAATTTTTTTTGCTGTGTGAATGAATAAAGGGTATATGATAATTTTTTATATACCATCTTTTGATAATAATTCAGGTATTAAACTAAGTATAACAAAATGTATAAAGAACAAGTGAAGAAAAAATAACTTTTTTCAAACAACAACGCTTATGTCAAAATTAGGTTCATATAGCGCCATCTCTTGAGCAAACGAACAAAGATATACCAACATTATTTCATATTAATTTCCCCTTCTCCCTTTTGATTTTTTGAAAAAATTTTTATAGATTCATGCATTGTCACCGACTTTGCTTAAGTGTACAAAATTTCAGCAAGATCGGACTAGTGGAAGGAGTTGAAATATTGATCACAAGATTTCATGCATCAAACATGACCCAAATGGTGAAAGTTATACAAGCGTTGTAATAATAAAAAGAGATTGGAGGTTTAACTATACAGTAGATGAATCATTTGTCTTAATAGGATATATAGAAGCACATCTGCTTCTAAAGCTTTTGGAGAATTTAGCAGTTGTTTTGAGTAAATTCTGCTCTTTTTCTTTATACTCATCATTGTTATTCATTTATAGAATGAAAACTTTTTATTGTTATCTCCAACAAAAATATCTGTATCGTCAATATGCAATTTAACTTTTCAACGTCAGATTGAAAAGACGTTTTCTTTTCATAAATGATAATGGTGACAGCCTAAACATTGTCTATATATATTCTTGAAATAAAATTTAACAACAAACTATATACTAGTGAGAGTCTATAATTCTTTGAATTATTTAGTCTAAATTGACACCTATATTCTTCATCAAAAGAATTTTTTATAAATCTTTTAATTTTAATTAAATTATACACAGGACAGAAAAATCCTTAAGAATTTTTTTCAAAGCAACAAGGGCCAAAAATGCTCAGAAAAATTTTTTGAGTCGAAACAACATTGAGGGCTACTTTAACGTCCCAGCTCTAGTTATTTGACTAATTCCATTATTCAATTGAAAAATTTACACATACTGGGAATGTAATTTAAAATTTGAATTGAATTAGATTGCCTCTGTTAGGAAAATATTCAGTTGGTTTATACACATTTTTTAGTTGGGTTTATAAACTGATCGTCGGTAAAATGCAGGCTACAGACACGAAATTAGTGAACGAGATATCATTGATGGTGAAGAAGATCAAATCTTTCGATTTTTTCACCATTCCACACACCTATTAATGAGAATCGTTGTTGATCATTCATCAAGTACAAAACAAGTCAAAATGATGACCCGATTTCAGAAGTTTACTCTGTGAAATCTAATGAACATATGGTGTTGTGAGACATGTACTACGAAAGGTAAATGTTCACGGTTTACTTTTAACACATCATATCACATCACAATACAGATGTTCTATGTGAGCCCCTTGCGTAACCTGACACACATCAAATCGATAGTCTATCTCCTGCCAAATCTTTCATAATCATGTCGCGTCAATATCAACACTGTCTGCAGTGCAAACACTGCGTGGAAACTTAACCTTGAAAGTTAACCTTTCGAAGCACATGCCTCACATTACGATGCGTTCATTAATGTAGCAACATGCTACGAAAGGTTTGGCGGGAGATAGACTATCGTCTTGATGCCTGTCAGGCTATGCCAGGCACTCACATAGCCTTGTGATGTGTCGCGTGCCCTTTTGGCAAGTGCACGGACGGACCGATTGACAGTTAAATCTGATAAGAAAACCCCTCCCGAGACCTAGTCTTTAATTAAAGGTCAAATTCCAAATTAACAATACCGGCCCAAGAACAATTAAATGTGTAGGCCAGTTAACAGAAGTGTTTACAGTTTACAATAATGCCAAGTATCTAAAGTTCCGTTAATCTTTATAATGGTTCCCAAAACGTTAATAAACATCCTAAACGAGGCAATCCAAACAAAAATTGAATATTGAGAAGGTAAATATATTTGAAAAAATTCCACAAAAAACGAAGTTAGTTAGAGTCTTCAAGCCAGTCTTCGAGTTGTAGGTTCGTCCGAAGCATTCCAATGATAAGTGGAACAGCAGAAGAACGAACGTCCACGACCAACGTCCCCAAGAGCAATTTTGTTTGTAAATAAAAAGATAAAGAGAAACCTCTTGTTCTCCCGGTGCAGGCAAACACTAATCACGTGCTGCCATCGGCAAATTCGACTTTCAGTTGGTCTTGTATATGAAAGGGCGATGATCGTACTGGAAGGCCAAGACAGTTAATGAGATAACAAAACTATCAAGAACTAATGGCTTTTAGACCGCTACAGGTAAAGGCTGCTAAGGCAGAAATAGAAAAGAAAACAAAACAAGCAGTAGTAAAAGAAAAATAAATAAAAATCACGGATAAACTAATTAAAGTAAACTAAATTTTACCAAATAAGAGTAGCAAAGGGAGCGAAGGAAGGGTAAGCCACGTACAAGGGTAGAAAAGCACACAAGAAATAAAACGAAAGGCAATAAACGAAAGGCAATTAGTCAAAAAACAAATAACAGATATTTATAAGAGATAAGGACGAGACTCAAGAACCCTGGAATACAATAAATAATAGTTATTAATTAAAATAAATAAATAATAATTGACAAAATAATTAATAAATAATAAATAAAATCAAAATAAAATAAATTGGTATGGCGGAATAGTACATTCGCACAGCCCTACCACGAGATAATGATACGGAATCAAAAAAAATTACGGGGCCACTAGTTAAATCGTAGAATACGTCTTGAGGCCACATGCGAATAAAAAAATAACTTTGTACAACACAATTTAAAAAAATTAATTTCTGATATAAAATTTTCACACAAAAAATGTACTTGCAATTAATCATAAATTGTTAACCAAACCTTTATGGCATTCCCAACTTACAAATCACTGGTCAATGATAAGAAAATTAAGTTTGAAATGACAACAGGCAAGAACCGATATTTCGTGCAAATATCAAATTTATAATACTGCCACCCAATGTAATATGTGGTACGATGGGTTTGAAATCTAAATTAAAATGTTTCTTCATAAAGCTAAAAAGCGTATAAATTTAATGTAGCATCTACATTGATAATGCTAACTGTCATAATTGCAATATTAGTATCCACCTCCATATTGTCATTGACTGGTCTAGTTGGTGAATATTTCATTATCACACAGAACAACAACATTTCCATATCAGATATCGACACTTTAGGATGAATATACACTGAGTGATTATTATGACCACCCCATCAGTATTTCGTTGGGCCACCTTCTGCCTTCAATACTGCGGCGATTCGCATTTACTCCACGAAATGTTGAAAGGTGATGCGAGGAATCTGACACCAGTAATGCTGCTGTCTTCTGCTTTCCGGCCACAATCCGCTTCAAACCCCTTCAGTCTCTATCAGTGAGCTTCGAATTTCGGGGGATGTTGTGCTTGGCAGATGATGTCTTTCCCTGCTACTTATAGGCTGTAATAACAGTCTTTGCCTGATGAAAAACACTGACCTGAAGTGTGAAATTTGTTGTTTTGGAACCACCTGTCTAATGGCCCTTTCAACTTTCTCCTACAAATGCTCAATTGGATTGAGATTTGGTCATTATGGGCACCACCTAAGCCAGGTTTGTCGTCGTTCGTGGCGATCGCAACAGTCTCGCCTTACTATCATTTTCAATTGTTGAATCAACATAGGGGTTAAAGCATACATTTAGTAGCAAAACATTTTTTTTGAAGCAAACAACGCACAGGAACTGTTTGTTCTTGAAAATATTCCTGCAAAATACGAGTAGCGTGGCATGCCGCATTGTCATGTTGGAAGAAGCCATCTCCATTGCGATGCACCATCAACATGATTGCATGAACTTGATCAGCAAAGATATTTAGGTATGTTCTGATATTCAGACGTTTTTCTACACAAATTAAAGGACTGTGACGTGTAAATCCTGTAAATTCAGAATGGCGCAGTGATAGAGTAAAGTACGGCCATATAACATTAAATAACTTTTTAATGATATTATAAATGAAGACAAAAATGGACTTAGTACATAGGTATAAACTCCAATAAATGACAATAATTGTCTTCGCTATAACCTTAGCTAACTTAAGATAAATGCCAAATAAACAATAAAGCAATCCATGCATAAATTACAACAATATAAGAACATGCATTTCAATAAATAGTAAACAATTCCGATTTAGCCACTTAAATGAAACTTCAACAGAATTCAAACAATTATAAATAAACATGTAGGCTAACAGCTTAATTGGTATCCAAGTATAATCAAACAAAGGGGGCTAGGTAAATGTCAAATAGCAACCACTTAAATGACTGGTTATCACAATAGCAATAATCACAACTACCACTTCCACCATCAAAATTCATAGACTTATCGTATATTCAATAACGTCCAAAGCTAGGCTTACACCTGAATGACTTAAAGCAACAATAATTCACAATCACATTTATCTTATAGGATTCACTTTTAACAAATCCGAATTCCTATGGCTACACTAACGCAATAACTAAATCCAATCAATTAATAACACGCAGAATAGTTTACACAAGGTCTTACAAGATATACTATAATTCACACAGTCATTCCAGATAATAATTAAAAAGTCTCAGTTCAAGTTCATAGTCCTGCGATACACAATATTTAGGTTGTCACAAAATTAATTAAACAATTACACTAGTTTCATGTAATAAACTCCACAATGTCTACGTCACAAATTGAGAGCGGGAATGCCACAAATAAAATCAGACAATGTCCGGTAAAGTCTTAGTAAGTAAAACACGAATATCGAAAGAGTTCACAATAGAGAGGTCAATTGCTTCCCCATACGCTCTCCGCTAAAAGACAATAAAACAACACTCTTATTAACAATTTGCACGAATCTTTACAGAATAAGCAACCCTTGTGACGCAAAGAAGAAAGGGATAAGTTACTCTATAATGGATCAGGCTTCTACTCACAAATACCACTAAACACACGCTTCCATACCAGACCCCAAATTAGCGACAGAACTAATTGGGTGCGTGCCCCCAACCAATACGTTAGAGGGAAGCTCTCATCGAAATAAACTTCCAAATAGATTTCTGAACAGGCTGGCTTTTCCGCCTATAGAAAACACAGTACTCACGGAAACGGCCGGACTCCCCGTTAACACTTGTTCCACGGATTCGCACTGGCTGGCTTCATCGCTCCAGTCGGCATTCAAGTGCGTAGCGGTGAAGAAACCTCCGCCTCGGGTGCTTTACGGCACGCCTCGCTCTCTGCCGAGTTTCCATTAGAATCGTCCGCCCGGGGTTCTTTGCATTCCCCGTTCTGGTTATGAGCGCTCGTCCCCTTTACAATGGAACATAACTCGTGTTTCAATTCCGGCCCGTCTTCGTTCTGCCAACTGCTCGCCACGGAATCCAACTCCTCTCTCGACGATTTTTCTTTGACCTTTTTAAATTTCTCACGCCGACGATGTTCTGCTCTCCTATTGGAGCAGGCGTGTTGATGCGGATGACGCGTCGCCTGGATCTCCTCCCTCCTTCTGGTGTTGTAGAAATCTCGAGGCGGAAATGCAGCACGAGTGTCATCGGAAATCGAGTTGGCGTTTGATTTCCGTGACAAGGACGCATATTATGCCAGGAAAATATGCCCCAAACCATGACAGCCCCCACGAGCTTCAACGATTGTAATCATGCATGTGGGGTCCATGCTTTCTTGCAGTTTCCGTCAAATTCTCATTCTGTTATCTGCATGATGCAGCTGAAAACGTGGTTCATCAGACCACATGACTTTATTCCGATGCTCAACTGTCCAATCCTTGTGTTCCTGTGCGAATTGGAGACGTTTTATCTTGTTCGAACTGGCTCCCATATTCCATAATATGCAGTGTATGGCGAACAGTGCGTTCAGAGATCATTTGAGAGGATCCCTGATAAATATCTGCAGTAATTTGATGCGCTGTTGCCCTTCTGTTGTCTTGTACCAGTCTTGCCACTCTCCTTTCTCCCCGAACATTGATGGCCATAACTGGTACATTCAGACCCAGTTTTCCGGCAGACAGTCCAGTGTAACAATTTAACAGCAGCTGCTCTTAAACATTTAACAAATGCAGCCGTTTTACTGATATTAGCTCAATGACTCCGAGCGCCAGCAATCATCAAAGGCTGTAAATCGCGTCGTTTACCTATATTCTTCTGAAACAAATCACTTCAATGTCGTGGTAAACAACCTGCTTGCCTATTTACACTAATTGGGCTCTTTAACAACTTCAGCGCGAAATCATAGCTAATTTGCCAACAAACATCAGTCGGTCATAATAATCTGACCACTCAGAGTAAACACTTCCTACAGGGTGATTCAGTCAATTTCTGACCATTTCAGTAGTAATATTTACAAACTTAGCATTTCAGTATGATATTTTAGGCAGTACGGAGTTTTTATTCCTGTGGAAAAGTCTTGATGATATGCTCAATGTGGCCACCACGAACGTTTTGAACTGCTCGCAGCAGAATGGTGAAGTTGTTCCAACTCTATCCAGGATTTCTGCATCCACAAGGGTGCAGCAGTCGACGATGCTTTGTCGCAGCTGGTCTAGGGTTCTTGATGCTGTAGTGAACACACTGTCTTTAAGGAACCCCCAGAGATAAAAATCACATGGGTTTAGGTCAGGACTCGTAGAGGGCCAAAGAAAGCCACCCCCGAACCGATCTGGAAACCTGTTTGAAATGACACGATTTCCGAATTTCTGATTGAGAAAGTCTAGCACTTTATTAGTTGTGTGAGGCCTACATGTTAAGGAAAGCCTGTGACGTTACGGTGCTCTCAAAAAAGAACGGACCAATGATGCCTCTTTTGGAAATCGCGCACCAAGCCATAACCTTTCGTGGATGAAGAGGTGACTTATGGATCTCATGAGGGTGCTGGGAACCGCAAAAACGAACGTTGTGTTTATTATCGTCACCTGACAGATGGAAAAAGGCCTCTTTTGATACCCACAGGTTGTCCACAATGCCCTGATTGGCTTCCATTTCTGCTCCAAATTCCATCGCAAATTTTTGTCGCTTCTGTTTTCCAGTGTCTGTTAACTCCTGATAAACATGGATCTTATACGGGAACAGGTCGCCAGGTAAATCCTTTCTCAAAATTCGCCACGTCGTGGTACACGACAGCCCTTCTTCAATGGACAGGCGGCGAACAGATTTTTTGGTAGGGAAATCGACCAACCTTGTGCGAACATTTTTGACAACTTCGGCCGTTCGAACACGAGCTTCGCTCCCGCCTTTTTTCTTGCCTTTAACACATCCAGTGACACGAAATTGCTTGACAAAATCCATGATTGCTTGCCTGCCTGGTGCGTCTCGACACTTATACTCCTTCCGGAACTTTCTTTGCACGGTT
This sequence comes from Rhysida immarginata, assembly GCA_023313115.1. Lineage (NCBI taxonomy): Eukaryota > Metazoa > Arthropoda > Chilopoda > Scolopendromorpha > Scolopendridae > Rhysida > Rhysida immarginata. Next base: position 31,510 of record JAHWFO010049713.1, read on the forward strand.
ACAAGTGATTTTGTATCGACATACCATTCGACAACCTTGCGTTTCTGCTCTGTTGATAAAGCGGGCGTCATTTTTCAACAATACGATTTTCATGCAGTGCCGTTGCAACAATACAAACTCTAACTATTTAGAAATTCGATATGGCGCTCATATTCTTTCAATTGTTTATCCCTAATGCACGTCATTAGAGTGAAATGGTCAGAAATTGACTGAATCACCCGGTAGTATAGATCTCACTACACAATTGTACAAAGCTTTAACAATACAAATATCATTGATATCAGCGTCGATCAGTCGTCTATAGTTAGACCGGTCTGTCAGTATAGGTTCACATTCGTTAAAGAGTTATATTTCAAAAAATTATAAAAACGCCTGTTCTCCTATAACTTAAAAGCACAAATTTTTGAACAGTTTTAAATTTCTTATACACAGCATGAAATCTTTTACACTGGACTGATGAAAGTGATGAAGCTAAGATATCACACTTCTGTTACCAGGGTGGTTCAAGTCCTTCTCAAAACAAAATCTATCACAAACATTAGGCTACACGAATATCCAAATTTATCGTTTATGAAGATAGAAGGAAATATGAATACCGTGTCCCAAACTGTGCCATATACAGGGTGAGGCAATTGTCTTGAGACAACTGAATATCTCGGAAACTAAGCTTTGTACGAAAAAATGTCCAAAATCAAAAGTGAATTATTTCGCGGGAGAAATTCATTAATTAAAAAATTAACCCCCCCCCCTTGTGATGGGGGCTAGGGGGAGGGGGTAACGTTGGAATCTCAAATAGAAACCCCTATTTTAATGGTATATTCAGATTGTACTTAATATTAGAGAAATGTTTTATTCTTGGTGTTTTTTCAATTGATCCAACCGTTTAGGAGATAGAGGCCCTGAAAGTGTTCAACTTTTAAAGATTTGAACCCAATTTTATCGATGAAGACAAAGAGATAGAGTGGGTCTTACAGACATTGCTATTCCACTTTTTAATAGTCTTTAAGAATCCGAAGTCAGAATTTCAAAAATGCAATATTTTTTAATGCACACGCATTGACTCATCTCCATAGGACTGCTGCCCCCAAAAGTTTACTTGTGCATATCTCAGTTAGTATTAAATACAGAGGTTTAATTTATAAGCCATTTTACAAAGCGCAAAAAGATGACACCTAAAATGTCGTGCTATCACAAAGGAAGCCGGAGCTAGACTAAATTAATCTCTGCCAGAGAGAAGATTTTCGACTCAACTTTGTATTTCGATTGCATCAGCCGATGACGTCAGCATGAAGTCGGTCAAAGTCTAAAGCATGCTTTGTTTTATATACTATCGAATGCAATATCATTCATTTTTCTAACTTTAATAGTTCTGACGTTATTAAGGTTTTCGTGATCAACACTTTTCGTGACATTAACGAAAAGCGTGGCATCCCAGTATCGAAACGTATTCTACGTCAAAAAGAAAATTGTATTTTTCATTAAGAGGAAGCCCTTCATGCCGTTTATATTGTGTTTGGAGCTTTGAAATGAATGTTACTGCCATTTCTTCATTTTTTTTAAAAAAATTAATTTTTTTAAAAAGGCTTATCTCATTTCCATAAAAAATGGTCAATGTATAGTTTAAGAACCCCACTGTCTGAATTTCTAAAAAAAAAAATTTT
>JAHWFO010049713.1:68170-90412 GCA_023313115.1 Rhysida immarginata
AATAAAACTGTAGATTTGTATAAAAAACAGACCCACAGACGCACCCACAAACATCCTTCTTTATATAGATAGAAGATTTGTTACTGAAAACTTCTATTAATATTATAAAAATAACTTCTATTTTTATTATATAAATAACTAATTATTTGAGGTATATATTATGGTGAGGTTAGATTTTTTTTATTCATTGAAATTATTTGATAGTATTAAGTTTTGGTGTACAGACTTCTCTGATAGATAATGTGGACCATTATTTGGATTTTTCTTATACCTCAAATATTAATATTAATATCTTATTATTTTTTTGTGATTTTATTATTCTCCATGTTATTGGTTGTAAAAGTTAATGGGTGTTGTACTATTGTTTGTATAGAGTTAATGGTGATAATTAAAATGTCTTCTCATATTTTAATTAAATTTAGATATTTTGTTTATGTTGTGAGGTATTTAATTATTAGTATTCCATATGGTTTATATAAATATTTATGATGATAGGTGATAATGAAGTACCCATCGGTTCACCTGTTTGGATATAAATTTTGTTAATGGTTTGGTTTATTAGAAATTTTGGCGTCGACTACTAAGGTCATTTTGCGCCTTTTACACAAGTTATATCTGTACGCAGCCCGGGACAAACACAAACATCCATGCCCACGGCGGGATTCGAACCCACGACCAGGCGGACTCGAGAACTAGAAAGCCTACGCCCTAGCCCTCTCGGCCACCTGGCCGGCTAAATTTTGTTAATGAAACATAAATGATAGTTTTTATGATTTTTAATATTTTAATAAAAGTAAATGTTTTTTAAATTCTTTTTTATGTTGTCTAATGTTGGTATAATTGGAATATTTTCATATAAATGTATTTGGTATGTCTATTGTAAAAATTTGGTCATGATATCAGGTTTGGATGTTTACATTATTCTTTATACTGATAGTGAATTTTTATTTATGATTTAATTAAAAAATTTTATGAAGTATATTAAAATATCTAGAAATTTTACTAATTTGGTGATGATTCTATTGGTGTTAATTGTTTTTGTTATTCAATATCTATTTTATTTACTTTTTTTTAATTCTTTTATTTTATTGATTAAGTTAAAAATTATTATTCGACAATTACAATTTTTCATAATTTTAAAAAATATATTTATTATTAATTAAATATAAGATGTTTTATCTAATTTGTAATAACAAAAAAGATGTTTTTGGACATTAAAAAATACTTTTAGAATTTATTCTGAATTGCAAGATTGTCTTCTGTGTTTTATATTCCCTAAGTTTAATTTTTTGATTATGTAAATTGAAATAAAATTTAAAAAAATAAAAAAAAATTGCTTTAATTTAGCTTCTACATATATTAAAAATAGACTACTAGTGTCCTTCAATGCCATCTGGTGGTATCCTTTGGCGCTAATAGCCTTTTGAGGAGGAGTTGACCAACCTCTAACTTCTAATAACCATGGTTCCGCCTTGACTTAGGCCCTAAAAGATTCACATTCCTTAAAAGCATCCTATTCATTGTGCTTCCCTTATTTAGCGGGGAAAGAGGATGTAGGAAAACGACGACAACATTGTTTTTATTGACGTTTCACCGACCCGCTGCGGAGAGCGCCGCTCGTATGCACCAGGAAGAAAATCGACGGCTTTTCCATTCTTTTTTTTTTACTGGACTAGGGTAGATGTACCAGTAATTGACAGTTTAAGACATTACTGTGAAACGAAATTGTGTAGGTAAATCAAAATTGCAATTTGAAATTTTATTAGTTATACCATTAAATTTTAAATATCATCTAGAATGTGCCAATCTCTAAATAATTATTATATCTTTAAAAGCTATTAAGTTATTGAATTTTTTCCTAACTAACGCATGAATCACAAGTAGTTGACAGTTAATGCACCAGAAGCTGACAGTCAGTTTCATCACTAATTGACAATATTTTAATTACACATTTTTATTTAACATTTTTACAAACAAAATTTACAAACATTCAAAAGTAGCTGATGAAATCAATCATTTTTAAGAATGTGTAAAATATTTAACATTAACTAAAATTGTGCTTTTTGAAACTTAAGTTGTTCATATAGATCAACTGCCATTTTTTCCTTGAAAAAATAAATAAAATCATCCTACCCCCACGTAAAGTGCAAGGACCATGGAAAATGAAGGTGTTTTCCAGTAGTGCAATATCATCAGATCTTGGCCAACAAATTGTTCCTAGAAAAACTTGATTTTTGACGATTATTCTCCTAATTGCAAAATTCATCCAATTCATCCTATGCAACTTCTTATCATATTAAACAGAATACCACTAGTAGTTTTCTTCTCGGAAGATAACTTTTCCTCGGCTATCTGTTGATCACTCTGTGACAAGATTCAGGACCAACCAAAAAAAATCGGCGAATAGGGCGAATAAGATTTATGTCAAAGTGAGTGATCTAGAAATTGACAGTCAAGTTCCTATAATTGACACAGTTACTGGAAATAAAGAAGTTGCACTTAAAACCATCATGTTTCCTTAATTATTACCCTACATTCTATATCACATCAGTTTATTTTTGTTCATATTTTTAAACAGAAATTATCAATAATTGAAAGGTTATATCAATTACTTGTGACACTACATATCTGGGTTCTAGTAGTTTACAGTGGATTAAATAGTTAACACATTGATTATCTAAAATTCTGTTACTACTAGAAGTATTATCCACTGATCACACAAAAATGTTCAAGTAAAATTAATAACAAATATTGCATAACATTCATGAAATAAATTCAAGTAATCAAACCCTCGCGTAATGGTTCAAGATAAATCGTTAAATACAAGGTTTTTTCGACTCGGTGAGGCATTGAACAATCAACATCTGTTTGCTGCCATAATAGGGAGCAATGTTCCTAGTTTTTTATTAAATGGGAAGCCTAATACATTGTTTCATACGAGGTAGCAACGCCAGTCCCTTTTCTTGCCTTGTTTCTTTATAAAAAGCCTTTAAATCTGAAATTGTCAATTACTGGTACACTGTCAACTACTAGTACATCCACCCTACTCCTTTTTTATTTCTTTTATTTCTTTCCCAAAATTTTCTTTCTGTTGTCATGCCGACTAAGAATACCGTTCAGAAGTCCAGAACTACGTCATTCACGGTATTGCGAGGCCAATGAGAGACAGGCAAGGGCATTCAAAATTCACCTGACCATCGGGGACTGGGCAACAATTAATCCTTCATTGTCTCCATCTTGGATTTTAACAGTCAATATGTTTTTTTATTGTTGGAAACAATGAAGGATGGATTGTTGTCCGTACCCCGATGATCAGGTTACTTTTGAGTGACCTGGCCTATCTCTCGTTGGCCTCGCGGGATTGCTAGATTCCAAGGCAAGATTGCTGGAGATAATTAAAAATGTTCGTGGATAAGACGTTTTCCTTTGAATATTACACGTTACACAACAACACCAAATAACCAAAAAATCTGAAAGGGATAAAGTAAACAGTCTAAAACCCAATTTCATTTGTTTAAAATTTATTTGAACGAGGTATACTGAATTAACTGAAAAGAAGGGGGGCGCTACAATTTATAAAAAAAGTATCCTGTCGTTCTCAATTGTAACGTTGACCACACTGTATATAAAATAAGTGTAATGGTCGAGAAATCGCTTATTTCCAAATTAGGTGATTGCTTATTATTTTAATCACAATTTGTCAAAATTTGTCACTATAATAAAAAAAAGCGCAAAAACATTAGATATAATTCCATTTTGGTGTCGCCATTTCTTTTGAAGGTGTCACTTGATAATGTTCACATATCCTTCTGTGATGTCCACGATAAAACCGAAGACATTTCTGAGATCACCAAATATGCAGGGTGACCCATTTTAAAGTTTCCCCTGGAATATATCGAAAACAACACAAGGGATCGTAAAAAGTTCCGAATGAAATTTATTCGTCTAGGTGGGGCCAATCGAATTATACTAAAATAAACCTCCTATCCCATTCTTTAGGAACTCTTTTCGATCCCATGCGTTGTTTTCAAGATATTCCAGGGGAAACTTTAAAAAGGGTCACCCTGTATATGGGGTCTCCCACTTAAAGTGAAACAATAGCCAACTTCTAGAATACAAATCTAACAGTACTTTCAATGGAAGAATAATTGTATTTTTATGTGAAGGGCTTTAATGTGCATTCCATTTCCAAATAAACCGATGCCATTTTCGAGTATGGAAGTCAACTTTGAAAAGCACCCATATTTTAATCAGGAGCAAGCGCAGTCGTAACATTGAATTGTACCCATATTTAATAGTACCGCACAACTTGGAATAGTACCCATATTTTAATCTGGAGCCAAGTCGAGCAAGCACAGCCGTAACATCCTTTTCAGGAAGCAATTCGGCGTACGTTTGACCCTACATATCTTTGTGCCAGAGTTGCATAGACACCTGAAACTTTTTATATACAGAGTTCTTTGTAAATGAAACTGAACCTTCATATAATATGTTTTTCATCTTTTCTAGTTCATAAGATACATGACTCAAAATTTCTTTATTTAGACACTGACTCACTGACCGATCATCAAAAATTTGAGGTAGTTCTGGAAGCCCTAAAAACTTGAAATTTGGCATTAAGACATTGTTTAGGATACAATGAAAGGAAAAATTAAAGAAATTCAAAATACGAAAGTGTTAATGTTTAAAGGTCACTGCCAAACATCAATTAACCTGCAACGGAATAGCTATTATGCAATTGGTGACGACATTGTTTGGCCAATTGTTGAGAGTGAGAAACAATAGTAACTTCGAGATATTAATTTCGTTCGAAATGTTTGTTAACCTGGAGGCATGGAATTTATTGAAACCAGATAAATGTCGGAATATTTTCAATTTCGGCTAAATCAACAATATTCATTTTTCTTATTAAATGATGCTAATACCTCAATTAGGTTCTTGGATTTTTTATAAAATGAATTGCGTAAACCGAAAAGAAAAAAATTACCATTGAACGATACTTTCAAATGCTTAATAAATAAAGATGAGATAGAAGGCGATTTGACTGCAATATTTGATCGATTGTAAAAGACTGGAACAATTTGAAAAAGAAAAAAAACGAGAAATGACGTCAATTGCATGACACAAAAATATAATCCTTCAACGTGGTTTCTTACCATATGTTCTGAATGGATGCGGAGTGATTTGGGTGAACACATTAGGGTAGTCAACGGAACGGCTAACAAAAAATAGTGAAGTGGTGACTTTCGATCCTGTCTCAATTTCTCGTTTCACAGATAATAAGTTTAAAGCTACATGGGACTTCATTACATCATCTAATGAGCCACTTGGTAAGGTCGAACATTACTTTTGAAGATGTAAATACCAGTCTCGAAGTGGTCAATAATTTCATTTGATATCGTGGGTTAAAGATGTCCCAATTTTTCATACGTCGCCACATGAGGAGGTACCATCATTTGCATCAAAGTATGTCACGTGAGGCATGTCTAACAAGAATCTTTTGCCTGTTCTTAATCAACGGGTCGTGTTATGTCAAAGTCACTAAGAGTACAGTTAATATTTGCAAAAATAGAACGCTAAAATGGTTATATGTCAGTTTGTCGATTTGGATTCCCATATGAAATTACTGAAGCATTTACCGTAAGAGATATCGTAGTCAATAGCTGCAAAAAAAGCATTATCATCTAATAATCGACACTAAAAAGACTGGGTTATAATACACGATTACAATACTGCAATGTTGCTCGCATGGAATTATAACAAATTTCCAGTTCGTGAAAGAAAAAACAGAAAAAAATAATCCTGAATTATTTTATAACAACATACACCAGAAAAAGCGAATAACACACGCGACTGATATAAATTCTACTAAAAGTTTAAGAACTCGTTTATGCAACGTTGGATTAAGAGTATTGTCGAACCGGCCGAGTGGAGCTTTGGAGGAACGTGACATTTTGCTTAGAATTCTACTGTACGGGACTGATCCTTAAACAACAATAAGATGGCTTGATGTCAGTATCTATCGGAACCAAGAGTTAAGTCTAAAGAGGATGTAATAATATTTGCACCAGTTTTTACTGATATTTATTATGAGTCAAGGCTTGATGATTATTATCCTAACAAGCCAAAAGATTTGGAACATATCAATTTATACAATTTCGCAAAAAACTATGATATAGTTAAATTGCAACAAATTTCAACAAAAGTCGAATACTATGTTAGAAGATTGTAAGAAGTATCTGAAAAAAGAGACCGACCATATCTCAAACCAATATTTCTATGACGTTGAGGAAGTGCCAGAAAAATACTTCTTTTCGTCAATTCATATGTTCAAACCATATAGAACCAACATGGCAGCTTTTAATCGTCAAAAGATGAAGTAAAGGAAGGACTAACTTATGGCAATTTACGAACAGATTTACACTATAATTTACAAAAAATACTCGAAATGGTGGAGGCTAAAGTAACTAAAATTAATGAAGAGAGAAGATGAAGGGCGCCGCAAATCCTTTAGACATGGAAGCCTTAGAAGCTCTGAATGTGTGACGGTGTAATGATTCGTCTTTTTCTTTCAATTAATCGCGGCGCCAAATGTGACGTTTTAAATTTAACGTTACTTTAAAAGCAGCATCAAAGATAGTGTTTTAAATTTCCACTGTTTTTATTTATTTACTAGTTCAACATATAAATAAATAGGTCACTTCACAACATTAGTGAATTTAAGTTTAAAAGTTAAAAGATTGGCATTAATCAAGTATAGTGGTTTTAAGCTTTAAACATCGTTTAAAACGGACATTGCGTTGTGTTAAAATTTTAAGAAGAAAGACATAAAAAGAAACTCAATTCTAAGTAGTTGTATGCATTAATAATGAGTTGCAGATAAGAAAATAAGACCAAGAAGCTTTAAAAAATCCTAATGTAGTTTTTAAGTTGCATGAAAATATTGAAAATAACAGTTTATCTAAGTTACAATCCCAAAACAATATTATGTTCATATACAAAATAAATTCCTAATAGGGAATTCAGAATAATTCCATTGGACAATTTTTTTAAAAGAAAGCATTTGTAAATCAAATGTATGTGAATAATTAAAGCAATAGGGAAGACTTTCAATATCAGTAGAATATTTTAAGTAAGCAAACTGCATTGCTAAAATGTAAAGAGGTCACTGTGCAGGAAATTACCAAAACACAATTAGCAAGATCTATGAAAAAATAGTTGTGTGCGAACACAATTAAAAGTAAAAGTTGCCAGAGGAATACATGCTAAACAACTAGCATAACAGACATAAAATAATGCTCATAGTGAATAGCAGCATTAAAAGCTTACAAACATTCATATACAAATGTTTCAAGAAAGAAGGATCAAACATTAAGCTTGACAAATGAAAATTGTGAATCAAGCATTAAAACAAAGAGGAATAAAAACATTTCCTGTTAAAATTAAAAAAAAATTGATTACTCTACTCTACCATAGTTAAGTAACAAAAAGGGGCAAAAACTAAAATAAATCCCCCTTAAAAATAGGTAAAGAAAATTTAGAATTACATTTCAATCAAAAGGAAGAATGGAAGAATTATTATAAACAAAAAATTATAAAAGAATTTAGATAGGTAAAGTGTCCTAATAGAATTTAATTTTAGCCTCAATGGGGTTAAATTGGCACACAACAGTTAATAGGCACTCAATAGCATTAAAACGGTTAAACAGGTGAAGATTGGAAGTTACTTCCGGAGAAGAGATAATCTGGCAAAGCCAAATGAATCTGAATCATAGTCAATCAGGAAATGTCCATCTCGACAGAAGTGGGAAAATGTGAGGGAAAAAAAGGCTTACATATCCTTTGCAATAGAAAGAGAGATGCCAAAATGTGAGGTAGATATGATATGATCTTTGAAGGCCTATCAGAAATTCAAAGTGGAAAATGAATGCTGAGGTGGCCAATGTAGATGATGTTTCGCTGATGGAACTGGAGCCGATGTTATGGCTCCAGAGGAGCACCCTTAGTTCGTAAAGCAGGCAGGGTGCCCAGGCACACATGCTGTAGGAGTACGGGCAGCACTCAAGAGCTGCACCTCCTATTCAAACGCCTCAAAAAGAGGTACGTCCATCCACTGGTAGGCCATCGAAGTCGAGGGGAAAGGTAAAAAGGTACGAGATGTTGTTCGTATCCCCTCCAATGACCTTGCAGAAACGCTGAGATGATGAATGGCATCTCCAGAACGTAGCTGGGCCAAGCCGATGCCATTCAAGATGAAGGAAGCTGAGATGGATGGCGCCCTTCCTCCAGATGGCTGAGGCTGGCTGATGGACACCAGCAGATTGCTGCTGATGGACACCAGCAGATTGCTGCTGATGGACCAGCCAAAGCTCTCTGTTCATAAAGACGATGGAAGTGGCTAGGTCCAGCTTGTACGCAGCACCGGTGGAGCGGTTTATCAGAAATTGCACTGACTGGTAGGTAAAGTGTGTCAGATGATAGTGACGAGAGAGGCGATCCCAAATGGGCTGTGCAAACGGGCACTCGTAGAAGACATGAGAAACCGCCTCAAGCAACCTGCAAAACTGGGAAACAGCAGATCTGACCACTCCCAGTCAATGTAGACATTGGAGAGAATAGAACCCATGGTGCAGCAAGCGCCATTGAAAATTCAAGATGGCCTTCTCAAAGGCGAGAGACTTAACGGGCTTCAAGATGACTGACCATGGGTATTCAGGGTGCCACCGTACGATGTCAGAAGTTGCACCCCAGGTCAGACTGCTGGAAGAACCAAAATAGACGAAGGTTTCCCCAGTCCTGCGGGTCGAGCTGTCGAAGACCAGACAGGAAAGATGACAAATCTCACTAGACTAGATGGTAAAAGTCCGCCGAATGTGAAATGATCGTCACTGGCAGCGTGAATGGAAAAGGTAGCCTGTTCACTTTCAAGAAGAAGCGCAGATGCAGAAAGAAGTTGGCCCAATAGGGGGAGGAAGGAGGAAGGCACGAATCAAGGCGGCCATTCTGGCCACGGTGAGGTATCGTCGTTTGTTTGGCAAGATCAATCCCCCCCTCATCGGAGGGGTAAACAGCAGCTTCAAACGGATGGGATGACGGACTGCTGAATAAGCCCCCGCACACAATCAAATATCGCACTACGCACCTTCTTTAAATGAAACCGAGATGGCAAAGCAAACAGGCACTTAAACGCCAAGGTCGGACAAACCTCGCCTTGGCAAACATCGAGGTGATAAAACGAGAGTGATTGCCAAGGCGGGCGATGCATTTATCAATTACCAACTGGCAGTGACGAGAGTCCATATTAGATGAAAAGGAGAGAACATATCTCAGCTCTATAATTTGCTCACATCAGGTTTTTAGGAAGGATTGAAGATAGTCAAACGTCCATTTCCCAATAGCGATGCCTTTAGACTTAACGAGATTGATGGAACTTCCCGTCGAAGTACTAAAGAGATCGAAGGATTCTTTATAGATGCCCAGGGAAAACGGATCAGATGCAAATAGCACTTCATCGTCAGCATATGCCAGCGTACGAATGTTGATGGAAGTAGCTGGCAAATCATACCCGCGGACATCTGGGTGGCGATTCAGATATTGCAAAAGTGGCTCTGAATAGAATATGTATAAGAGGGGAGAGATGGGACACCCCTGCCGGACGCCTTTGGACAGTTCGAAGAAAGGCAGAAGCATACAGTGCTGAGATAATCGTAGCAAATTTCCGAAACTCGGTAATGGTGCATGGTGAAACACTCTGAAAAGAAACACGCGATTCACCTTATTGAAGGCTTTTCCTGGTCAACACTTAGCACGGCGAGAGTCTGACAACGCACACACGTTTCCTCCATAACACATTTGATGGTAATCAGGTTGTCGGACATCCTGCGAGATTGAATGGAGCCGGATTGCCCCGGATCGAAGAACTCGTCAACGAAGCATTTGAGCCGTTGTTGGAGCACACCAGTGAAGACATTAAAGTCTGTGTTAAGTAGAGTAATAGGCCTCCACTGGGAGACAAGTTCAGGATCCGGTACCTTGGGGAGCAAGATGATTCTCCCCGCGGTAAAGTCCGACGTGATGGAGGAAGGGTCCTTGAGTACAGAATTGAAAACTTGCACCAGGAAAGGCCCAAGAAGTTTCCAAGTCGCATTGTAGAATGAGTACGCCATACCGTCTAATCCAGGGCTGGACTGATGACGGCCATCCATCGACAGAAACTTCTTGATTTCATCTTCGGAAAATGGACGTGTAATTGACAGGTCAGCATCCGCATTGAAAGGTCTCAGTGCCTCGATCCATTTCAACGTGGCGTCGGATGCAAAGACTGGGTGGCCAAAAATGATGAAAAATGAGAGTGGAAAGCAGACAAGATGTCAGCGTCGGTTTCACTGTCCCATTCTCCACCACCAAACGATGGCACGTCTTGTTATTGCGCGCGACGCCTCTCCTCAGCGAACACAGCTGACAACATATTCTGGACGTCAGACGACCAGGACAATTTGGTCCTGAGAGCTGCGCCGGCGGCCCTGCGGATCATTAGAGCGTTGATCTCGCTCTTCACCTGGTGGATGTCATCAGCATACTCCCCCTTCGGGATGGAACAGCGGAGGAGGCGCAGAATTTCTTGCAGCATGAGGAGATGGCGCCGATTGCGTCTAGCGGCGTCACACCAAATTTTTCTGAAAAAACGACGGATCCTAGATTTAGGAGAAAGCCACGAAGCTAGCGACGGAGGCAGGTTGTGAAGATGTCTTTCCACAAACCGAACGAACATTCCCTTGCATTTATCGATGTCAAGCAGAGAAACGTTCAAGAACCAATTGTTCAAAGCAGGGCCTGTAGAGGAGGCTGGGAATAGAGAGTTCCAAGACCACTTGATGGCACTGTGATCAGAAAACGTGTATGGAATGAGCGCAATGGAACCAGGGGCACCAGCAAAAGAGGTGTCTACGAGAAAAAGGTCCAATCTCGAAGACACAGAGGGCCCTTGGTGAAACGTGGACCCGCACTGGCTGGAATGGGAAGAAGACGCCCACAGATCGAAAAGTGCATTCCGCTGGCACAACTGTTAGACACACCCGGACGAAAAGATGTCGTTCTCATCCGGATGGCAATTGAAGTCCCCAGCAACCACTACAGGCAAGGACGAGCACATGTAAAAGTCAAGGTCTTTAAAGAATGTCAGTTTCTCTGCTGATAAACACGAGGCGTACACATTAAGCAATCGGAATTTAGGACCAGATAGCAGAAGGTACAAAGAAATTACCCTGCACTCACAGTTAAAGACGCAGTTCGACACCAAAATGGAGGGGTTGAAGGTGATGGAGGCAATCTGCCCATGTTGCGAAGATGAGTTGATGAAAAACTGCGCAGATGGATATTGACTGCGAAGGTCAGGGAGGTTAGCAAGCTGTTGAGAAGCAGCAAGCTTCACCTCTTGAAGAAGAAGAACATCTGGCCTGTACAGGGCAATGAATGAAGACAAAACTGATTGCTTGAAGGACGAACCAAGAGAACGAACGTTTAGGGAAAAGCCCTTCACTGCAAATTTATACTGACGGGGGCTGACCTGTATCTGAAGGAGACTTGAGCCTCACGGACGAGGGAGGAGGCTCAGATGTCTTCCACCTAGGGGAACGAGCACATCCCGAAGAGGAAGAGGGGCTGCGATGATGACAGTCTATGCAGCTGTCTCTTTCAGATGAAGAGGACACAGGAATCCCGTCCCTCTTGCTACAATGACGTCGGGGCTTTTTCTTGCGAGGGCTCTTAGGCGTCGCAAGAAGATTCTGCTGAGCAGACGCTGATGGCTTTGAGGTCCCAGCAGAGGAAGAAATTTTACCAGTCGCAGGCGCACAGATGATTCGCAGAGGCTACGATACCGATGAAAGCGCGGGTGGAGGAAGATATGGAAATTCCTCCGCAACAAACACCGACTCGGAGCACAGCGAATCGCCTACGATGACTTCTGCAGAGTAACAGTCCTCCAACATCGGGGAAACACAAGGCCAAGGAGGAGGCGAGGAAACAGTTTCACAAACCACATGAGTCTGAGAAGGGGGAGGTGGCATTTCCCTTCCAGGATTCGTAGAAAGAGGCGATGCTGGTGGGGCCTTCTTCGATTTCCTCGATGAAGGAGGAGGCGACGATGGTGGGGCCGTCTTCGAGTTCCTCGGTGTAGGACTAGGCGTGGTTGCTCTGCTCGGCTCTGGTGACTTGGCCGGAGAAGTCATCTTTGCTGGTTGCTGGGACGACATTCCTCGAGGTGGTGGCTTTGGGGCTGCTGATAGAGCGACTGACATCTCCTGGCACTGGTGGAATTTGTGCATGGTCTTGTGGCAGGAATCACATTTCCGAAGGAGAGGACAGTCTTTCCGAACGTGGGAAGTCTTTTTGCAGTACAAGCAGCACTGCCTCTGCCCCTTGTAAGACACGGAGACTTTGCTTCTGCGCATCACAACGAACTCGGGAATGTCTCTATGGAGCTCCATGTAGACTACGAGTCGCCCATCATCTGAAGAGGAGAATCTGGGTGCAGAGGGTACGAAATTCTTTGCACCACGCCGTAGTCCGACATGTAGTCTCGGAGATATTTCTCAGCTATCAGTGGCGAGGCGCCCTGGATAAGAACTGGAACATATCCGGGTTCAGCGTAACTCAGGTGGACGTTGGTTTGCCCAACCTTGATAAAGTCCTCAGCCACTATACGGTCTGCTACATTCTTTTGCCAGCAGAGCATCCTCGACTCGGACGGAGAAAGCCTCTGAGGGACAGAAACAGTGAGATGACCCGACGGAAGGACAGGAGGAATACTCGTTTTGGAGTATAACTCCTTCATGAACATGCCGACGGAGAAGGGCCCGTCGGCAATCATATCAACCATGCGCTCCATGGTTGATAAAGTTTATAAGTGAAGGAAGAAAGAAAGACCTCCCCCAGGAGAAACCGGGGGGGGGGGCAAACGCACTACACACTTTTCTAGTCAGTATGCATTACACAGATGATGTTTCTCCATGGTTGCATACTGGCAGAGTACACGAGTAGTGGCTAAATTTTCTGATGCAGTTGAATTTATACTCTTGGAGCAACAATCTGAAGGCACAGGGCTAGCACGTAGTGACAATAAGAAATCACTCTCAACAACGTGAGTATGCAAATGAAAGAACAACTATTAAGCTTTTCAACAACAATCAAGAATTAAAAGGACATTGTTAATAATATTAAAGGAACACAGGATTGTCTGCAAAATACCGATTAACTAACAAATGATCATCATATTACTCAAATAATTATAAGCAAATGGTAAAAAAGAAAAAAAAGAAAGGTTCCCAAAATATATATATTAAATATATATATAAATAACTACAGAAGTGTATACACTAAATTATATTTGAATATCCATATTCTGCCCAAAGCACAAAATTCCAAATTAAATCAAGAATTCAATTCCTCAATTGGAATGTAAAAGATAATAGTACGAAGACTAAAGGCGCTTTACTCAGTTAAAATAAATGACAATAATGACACTGCCATAAAACAGAAAATGGGATAAAATTATTAAAAATTAATTCAATGAAAATAATTAAGAAATAATCTATGAAGACTAAATTTTTTTAATGTTACAATAAAGTTACCCGGGTAAAGTATAATAATAATAAGAAGAAGAATATTATGACAAAGTTAAATAAGAAAGAGTTATTAATAATTTACTATATTGACATGTCAAATGATGATTGACCCAAAATAAAATTATGGCAAAAGTCATATTATGTAAAAGGAATGATGTGATGTAAGAAATACACTGGCAGAAAAAAAAATCCCAACACCATGAAGGACTTGTGCTAGATGAATGAAATTTGAACAGTATATTGAGCTATGGTATTTATTCAATTGATCTAAGTTTCAAGGTTACAACTTATAGGGGGCGCCACGTGCATGCACCTGCTTTAGTACCCGCTGTATTCGCCGCGCTGGTCTATGCAGGCCTGCACACGTGCATGCATACGGTCGTAGAGATGCCGAATGTCATTTTGTGGTATGGCATTCCATGCCTGTTGTACCTGGATGGTCAGATCAGCGACAGTTGTTGCTGGTTGTGGAAGAGCCCTGACACGGCGTCTGACCATGTCCCAGACGTTTTCGATGGGCGACAGATCTGGTGATCGTGCTGGCCATGGTACTATGTGGACACCCTGAAGGGCATGTTGGGCTGCAGCAGCAGTGTGGGGTCAAGCGTTATCCTGTTGGAAAAGCCCCCTGGCATACCATCCATGAATGGCAGCACAATGGGTTCAACAACCATCCGAATGTAAACATTTGCCATCATGGGACTGGGATAACCACCAGGGGTCCTGCTGTCGTCGGAAATCCCTCCCCATACCATGACGCCAGGGAAGGGGCCGGATACAGCTCGGTAACAGGACTTCCCCACTCCTCCTCCTGACCCTTGTGCGACCATCACTCTGACCCAGACAGAAACGACTTTCATCCGTGAAGACAGCTGATCTCCTTTATATCTGTCATTGGAACGTCTAATTTGCATGTACAGAGTAGCGCTGGTGGCGCCCCCTATAAGTTGTAACCTTGAAACTTGAATCAATTTAATAAATTCCATATCTGAATATACTGTCTAAATTTCATTCATCTAGGACAAGTCCTTCGTGGTGTTGGGATTTTTTTTTCAGCCAGTGTACTTGAACATCACAAATGCAATGGACGATTTCCAACGAATTAACTTTGTAGAGTGTGAACAACCTGATTTACATCTCCAGGGGATATTAGTTAAACTCAATAATGAAAAAATAATACCTGTTTTTTCTCAGGAGATCATTCCTGTATTCGGATTTCACTTATCCATTGTGGTTCACAAGTTATTACTAAAAATATTGACACTGGACAACTGTTTATTGCAGGAGGAGAGAATTGCGCCGGGGAGCGCTCATACCTTACCATTGTTGCTGATTTCAATGCCCGGCACCCCGAACCAGTCGCGCACAGTACCTTCGCATATGCGATATCAGATTTCAACCAACCTCAACAGTGGTTTGGGAACTTTTGATAAGTCCTCAACGCAGCACAAGATGGCTTGCAGCTGAGTGTGGTCTCAAGTAATCAACCATAGCACGTGGCATCCTATCGAAGTTCAGATGCAGCAAAAACTATCCGAGGATGATTGGGGCAGATGTGAGGAATTCTGTACATGGGATCTGGGAAAACAGACGACTGGAACCTTCATTTGTACGTAACATTGTGTTCAGTGATGAGGGTATTTTTATGTCTTTGGTGAGGTACATCGTCAGAACATGAGATATTGGAGGGATACGACTTCTCACTGGACAGATCCATCAAAAGTCGTTGGTGATAGCAAAGTTATGTTATTGTGTGGGATATGGGGTACCCGTTTTATTGTACCATTTTCATAGACGATACTTTAAATGCTGATGAGTACCTGCGAATGCTACAGAACACTGTGTTCCCGTCACTGTTGGCTGATGATGGCAGTTTCCCAAGTTTTTTCCAGTAGGATGGTGCACCACACACAACGGACTTAATATCCGCCAATGGCTGGATGGAGTGGTCATTGGATTGACCGGCGGTGACCTGTGGAGTGGCCATCAAATTTCCGAGACCTCACACCGCTAGATTTTTACCTTTCGAGCCTCTTGAAACAACTTGTGTATGCTGTGAAAATCCAAAGCAAACGTGACCTTCCACAATGCATCCTATAGTCCTGTGACAGCATTACCCCCGACGTTCTTGTGTGCGTGCATAATGAATGGATAAAGCACCTTGAGCTCTCTCTCCAGCAGCAGGGACAACACATAGAACATATCCTTTAGCTGCTGCAGCCCAATTTCGATATGTGTGAACCATAGCAGATAACTGAATCTCGATTGCAGGAATGAACTCCTGAGACAAAAACTGGTGTTATTTGATATTCCACATGACCCCCTTCCCATTTAAGAAAATGAACCTTGACTCAAAATGACAGATTTCAAGATGGCGCCCAAACTCCAAATAGAATAGAGCACCTGTCCTATTCCCTGCTAGCATGATCACATCGTTTACTTTACACACCGTTCCCGAAATACAGGTGAGTCCAGTGACTCATCCTGTAGATTGCCGCAGTATATTTCGAAAGGGCTGTGAGTGTATAAGATGTATAAGTGTATAAGTCTTAAGACGATGCCTCCATGACAGCAGGATTAGAAGGAAGATTGATGTGAGTTGGGCATAGTAATTGGTGCTATCGGTGTCGTACAAGGTTGGAAACTGGATCCTGAGGATAAGAAAAAAGTTAAAAGAATAGTAATAGAAATCTAAATAACTTAACGGTATAAAATAAACAAAGAAACCACTATTTCCACAATGTTATTTAATGCATAAAAATAGGAGATAACACAGTATCCTTTGAGAGACAGCTTTATTGTCATCTCATAACCATAACTAAAATGAATAAAACAGAGGTGAAAATTATTCTAATTTGAACAAGAAAAAAAAAGCACAAGAACTGCATTTTTTGACGTCCCAAAATGATGATGCCATCGCTCATTGCTGAAATATGCACACTCACATAGCATGATTTTAATACCCAATTGCCCCTCCTTTATTACAAATAACTTTAAACATTCGATTTGACATGGAACTTATCAAAGTTTGAAGATCAGATACAGCAATTTCTTCCCATTTGTCAACAATAGCTTGTTTTAGTTCAGCTACACTAGAGTATAGCTTTCCATTATTGTAAACTGCTCGAGCCAACGTTCCCCAGATATTCTCCATCAGCTTCAAGTCAAGGGAACGTGCTAGCCAATCTATAATGGCAACCCCATTGTCCAAGAACCATTTGTAGGTGCTGCGTGCGGTGTGGACCGGTGCATCGTCTTGTTGGAAAAACCAGTATGGATCGACAATGTTCTCTGCAAATGGAAGTGTGAGATGGCAGAAGTTCCTGATATGCAGCTGCATTCATTTTTCCAGAAATGAAAGCTATCGGGGACTTTCCGTGCCATCCAAATGATGCCCACACCATCACTGAACTATCACCCTGCTGCCTCTTCGAGAAGAAATTCTCCTCTCTTCGCAGATCGAGCCAATAATATTGTTACCCATCAGGCCCGTCTAGGTTAAATTTCATGGAGGCAGTACTCCAGATGATTTCATTCCACTTGCCGGTCCAGGACATGTGGTCTTTGGCCCACTTCAAACGTGCTTAGGAGTAAGAGCTGGAACAATTTTCTTTTTCTTGAAGACAAGTGAGGTAGATGATGCTACAACCCTTCCAACAGTAGATTTTGATACTGCAACATCGGCTTGATTGCAATTTTACGAATGGATGTGTTATTTTTCGAAATTGCTCTGATGATCATACGTTTTGTCGTAGGTGTAACTTTTGACGGTCGCCGTGTAGGCTTCTTTGAGCATTATTATCACCAAAACGGATGAAATTGTCGATAACTGCATGTGATCTGTCTAGTCTCTTTGCAATTTTCCGAGCAGAATAGCTTTCTTCTAATAAAGCATGGAGTTTTCTTTTTTCTTCATCATTCAATGGTTTTCCACGAGCCATTATTGCATACAATTGCTGTGGCAATTGACAAAATGATCCGCTAGGTTTACCCCACAAAGTTTTGGTATCTTCCTACTGATATGCATAAGTTTTATTTCGATCTTACTTGAAATCTTTTTAAAATGTAACATTATATAATATTGGCTTTATCATTTTGGGAAAAGAAAATTGTCAAGATTTAGTTCTTTTTTTTTTCTTGAAAGTAAGCGATTTTTCCTCTGCTTCAGATATTTCTTTAGTTTTAATATCAGTTAATAAATGTACCTCTCAAAAGGAATTTGTTCAGTTTACTTTTTTGTGAATTTATAGCAAGATATCCCTTTGGCTTTATAATTATGGGACGCACCTCAAAGAAGAAGACGACGTCGTCGTCGAAATGCGCATATGGACATTAAATAATGTTGTGGAAATAGTGATTTCATTATTAATTTTATACTCAGAGTAATACAACTCATGTATTCGCTTCAGTTAGAAGTAAATTTGAAATAATTAGTAGGGTATATGTATAGCGCAAACAATACCCTATATGTGTGGCGTTTGATATAACTACGAGTATAACATAAAAGTCAAGGCCTTAGTTTGAACAGCGCACTTATAGACATAGTCTCTTTGGTATTCTCATGTGCGGTCAAGCTTACTTATCATTATCAAGAGTAAAAAATCTGAGCAGCTTGCATCTAATTATTATTGAATATTACAATAGTGTCAAAGTTCAAGAGTCTTTCATAACAAGGATAATCTACACGAATGGACGTACCGCGCAGATTTGACAAAAATAAATCATTCGAAGCCACCGAGAAGGGCCAATAAGGACAGGGAGTGGGCTATGCGAAAACGCGGCGGCTGATATCCAAAAAGGGATGTCATGTAAAGGAGGACCATTTACAAAAAGAAGTGAAATCCCATCATAAACATTTCATGCAAAGAATGTAGCCAAGTCTCGCGACTCTTTAGCCGTAAAAAGTAGTGAGATCTCATGTCTTGCCAAATCTATTGCTCTTATTAATTCTGACACTTTCATTTACAAAACACTCCAAATCATTACATCTTTAAAGAACATTTTGTGACTTGGCAATTACGCAGCCCAGTTTCCATATATACATGCAATCCTTTATTAATAAACGTAAATATTAAAATGACAGCATCAGAAGCTGTTAGGTAAAAAAATAATGTTGATGATTAAAGTAGTGTCAAAGCTTAGGAGTCCAGTGAAGCTATCAACAGTAACAAGTCTGAGCAGACTGCATCTAATTAATATTGATGATTATAGTGTCAAAGCCCAAGAGTATCATCAACTTATTAATAGCTATTATGGACTTAGATGCCGTACCGCCCATAATAGCTATTAATAAGTTGATGATACTCTTGGGCAAAATAATTTATTACGTATCTTGCAATGCTATGTAAAAAAATTAAAGTTTATTCCACGCAATAAATACATATACGTTCAGTTCCCACATAAATATTATTTTATGTAATACTTTATTAATAAACGTGAATATTAAAACGTAAGCAACAGCCGTCACATTCTCGTGCTGCGTAATTGCCAAGTCACAAAATGTTCATTAACTAAAGATGTAATGATTTGGAGTGCTTTGTAAATGAAAGTGTCAGAATTAATAAGAGCACTAGATTTGGCTCTACATGAGATCTGACTACTTTTTACGGCTAAAGAGTCGCGAGACTTGGCTACATTTTTTCCATGAAATGTTTTTGATGGGATAGTATTTTCAGATTGTACACAACACTTGAGAGATGTTTTATTCTTGGTGGTTTTTGTTTATTGATCCAACCGTTTAGGAGATAGAGACTGTGAAAGTGTGGTGTGTTTGGATTTAAAGAAAAGGCAAAAAACAGAAATTATTCCTAAACACAATGGATTAAAAACAGATAGCAATGTTTTTATTTCAACATAACATTTTTACTGTAATTTTGTAGTGTTCGTTTAAATTGATGAACAATTTAATTTATACCTTCTTAATCTGTTTTTATCATTAAAGAACGTTCGACTTCTTTATATAATAGCAATTTAATTTTTTTTATTTATCACTTTGTTTAGTGCTCACAAACCTTTTTCAATTGCATTTTACGTTCTTTACGTTCTTTTTTCCCTATTAATTTCATATGCTGGTTTTTCTTTTTCCTCTCTATTCTCTATCCCTCTGTTGTTCTTGTTATTATTATTGTTGTTATTGCGCAATTATCTGTATATTGAACAGATGATTTGATTTTCATTTCTCAGGTGTGTAGGTTGGAGATAGGGAGGAAGGGAAAGATCATCTGGGAGAGGTCACAAGTTTCGCCGAGGAACGGTCAGGGTCGGGACATGACGACGTCACGCTGGGCGGCGGCCATTTACAGATTTCCATATTTGACTTGGCGACCGGAAGCAGCTCTCTCTAGGCCATCCTGCATTTCAAACGACGTTTGCTTTGAAGTGCATTCGTTTCTTACCTATTCACCCTCTAAACCAAATCCGAATGCTTTTTTTCCGTCTTGTGTGAGATGGGATGGGTGGGGAATGGAAATTCATTTTCTTCCTCCCCCGCACATTTATATCAGCGCACATTAAAATAAACAAATAGGAAGGAGGTCTAGTGAAGCTCGTGCTGATATATTTTTCATTATCATATTAAATTAATAAGCAGTAACCTAATAAAGAAGGTAAAATTATAGATGAACACCCCTTTCCACAAAACCTATCAGAATAAGGAATGCTAAACTGCGCCACTTGAAAACTTAAAGAAATTAAAATTTCTTTTATTAGAGTAAGTTTCGAAAGTAGATTACAAAAGAAAATACTGATATTTACTAATGAGAGTTTTACTAATTCCTTTAACATTTATCATTAAAATCTTATTAATTAATGAAATTTAGGAAACTCAATGAATTCGATACCAAGAAACTGAATGATAACGGCTCTTAGACTTCAATAGAGATTCTACAATAAGAAATATTTAAGCTGTTGTTTTCCGTAGAAATAAATTTACTATAATTCTTGCATATTTTCAACTTTTCCAATAAAATAAAGGATCAAAATTGTATCTATAATATAATCTACTGACATTGTAAATCTATTATTCGCCCTATAAGCAAAAAGTAGATCAAATGAAGTTCACTTTATGATTAAAATTACTATGTTCTAAGTTTTTCTTATTATCATTATGAGAACTATATGACCCTACAAAAATTTGGAAATTCTTTATGTCTTTATGCATTAACAATATATTTGAAAAACAACAAAAACATAAATGATATAAACTAACACTATTTGTACATAAAAGTTCAACAAATATTAAAGATTACCCACATATAAAAAAAGATGGTTGAAAAATTTCCATTGAAACATATAAATATAATACATTTTTAAGAAAATCCAACCTTCTCAGGAAACACAATACAGCATAAAAATTTTTTTTACAAATAACTAATTACCAGGTAGAAGTATTTTTTTTAAATTTATTATGAAAGTATGTGTTCTTAATATTTTATTTGAATAAGAAATGAATGACAGCTTTACACTATTTTTTTAATCTCCACAAAGTCGGTAAAAAACAGCGAAATTGTTCTCCTATAGAAAAACATGTGCATTGTGAAGCTTGCAGTCATTTCTTAATTAATTATTTTAAAATAATTTTTTATATAGTTCATTGAAAATGGAAGCAAAATAATTTTACGTTTTTAAGTGTTACAGAATTTTCCAAATCTTCAAAGTTATAGAAGAAATTTGATCAATAAATAACTGAAAGGATAATATTCTTCTTTGATAATATAGTATTTAAACGTATCTGATTTGGTAAGCAAAATTAAAACTTTAAGAAAAAAAAAAGTTATGCATTCTTATATTTTTAAATATCCATAAATAATGTCATTTATAGCATATACATATGCACCTTTAGATAGAGTGCATTTAATTTTTATCAACTGATAGTGTAAACCGAAACTAATGGACTCTTAATAAAGAAACATTTCATATATAATTATTCTTACTTAATTATAATTATAGTAATTATTACTAGTATCTATTATTATTATTATTATTATTATTATTATTATTATTATTGTTGTTAGTTTAATACTTACTAATTTATACAATTTTGTATTGATCTGTAAAAGTTTTGAAAGATGCCCCTAGATAGGCCTCCAGGCCTTTTGGGTACCTTTTTATCCCTAAGTATACTTTTTTTTATACCAAAACCTTTTGAATTTATCTTATTTTAATTTCATACAATATTCATTTTTGTTTTTATATCGTTATTATAATTATTGCTAGTTTATTGTACTTTGTTATTGTAAATAACTGTAATTGAATTGTAAATAAATAAATAAATAAATAAATAAATAAATAAATAAATATTGCCCTAAGTGACTTTATTTACGGATAAATATCATCAACGCAATATGAGAACATCAATAATCAGTTATATTTTTAAATAATTTTTAAAATAAAAAAAAGTTTTTAAACTCCAACGAAAGCTTTCAATGAATAAATAAGTAACTAAATGTATCCTAATACTATAAGGCGTGCATTTATTGTATTTTTAAATTTATATTTTTACTAAATTAATACATTGACTTAAAGAATAAAGAAAATTTGAAGAGAAACTTAATACGCTAGGCCGAGCAGTTCGTTATAAAGATGGACATAAATTACTTAATAACCACTAATAATAACA
>JAHWFO010049713.1:90512-112469 GCA_023313115.1 Rhysida immarginata
AAATTTGAGAATTATCTTATGGAAAGTGAAACTGAAGTTAAATGAACTTTTATTACGTATGAACTTTTATTTTGCAAAATCTTCCATTAAACTACTAAAATTTTTTAGTGCAATATAAGTTTCTGAGTAGTTTGAGGAAGTTGCTTTGAGGAAAGTTTTCCTTGAACTATATATAAAAAAATAAAATTTATTTTTTTTATTCAGAAGGAATTGTTGCTATTGTCATGCAACGTTAAACAGTATAAAAAATAGCAAAGTCTACGCAATATGTTTTTTTTAATCGCAAAAAAAGAAATATGTTTTGTTTATGTCCTTCTTAAACGCATCTGCGAGAAGAAAAAGAAAATGTATTCACTTTTAAATCTAATTAGCAAAGAAATGCTTACTTTTTTTCCCTCAATTGACGACCTCAGATTTTAAAAAAATAAAGCATAAATAATAAAAATTTTTTAATGAAATCATGAATGCAAATAAATTCGTTGTGATAATGCATAGTTTAATAAAGGAGTTAAAGCTTCCTTTCTTCCTATGCTTCGTCGCTTATTTTTTAATGCAGTATCACCTTTCGCATTCTTATTAAAACACATTGATTATACCATTTATCTGTACAATAACTCAAGCTAAATATTTAGAACTACTACGTTACAAAATTTCATCTTAGTAAATTAAAATATAAAAATTTAATACATTAATTATTGACATTAATAATTTATTTCAATAATATTGCCTTCATAAATAAACTTATACATAAAAAAGCATATATGTATTTACAACAAGCGTAAAATTTATAACTTCATCAAAACATCAACCCATATTTATAGTAGTGAAATAGATATTATGGAACTACTAATATTTACATCTGAAAATGTACACAATATTTTTGATTGTGCAAAATTCTGCGAGAAGGCTGATCAAGATATTTAATATAAAAAAGTAAAAATGAATAGGTCTATACCTATTCTTTATATATTTTATTTCGTAAAAGCATATAATTTTAATCTGGATATCGGTAAATTATTAATTTGTAAAACATAAAAAAGTCAATAAAAATATTTTTTCAGCTCATTTTTTTTTTTGAAAATGTTAATTTATAATTTCTTTTATATATGCAACTCGTCCTTTGTCTTTCTAAATTATTTCAACTATCAGGTTTAGAATATGACTCTTCTCCCTTTAAAAGAGTATGACCAATGAAGGACTGTCATAGATTTTGAGAGTAGTCTTCAATTTTCACATAAAAATAAACATTAATTTTATATTTAGGAAATTAGATCTTCCGAATCGAAGATACTACAAAGAAACTCCAATATTAAGACAATTCTGTTTTTCCATACATAGAATAGATTCTTAGTTCTATTATTTCTAATTATATTTACATTGTTAAGAAGCTTTATTTAATGATTCTCCTACGAAACGATACAAATCAGGAATTCCACTGCTGAAAATATTTTCTGCAGCACCCAATAGCAGTAGTTCCAAGATTTAAACCCAATTAAAAATTTATTCAATGAAACAGAACTAATATTCTACGTGGAAACAAAAACTGAATAATGAAACTCCCAATTTAATTCCAATAAGTCACAATGACCAAAAATCCTTAGCCTTCTTTCACATTAAAGAAAGTTTCAGAATTAAGGTTTGGGAGCAAGAACATGCTCGGAAAAGAAATCCAATGGAGAAAAACAAAGTATTATCAATTCATGTATTCATAGACTTGAAAATGCATCTTAGAAAGTGTTAAGAATAACGCTGACGGATAAAAAAATGTATTTCAAAAATACACAAAAAAACCATGCAAACTTAAAGAAGGTAATCATGCTGTACCACTTATAAAAGCTAGTAAAGGTGCCGTACATTCGGTCATCGTTAATCCGGGACCAACCAAACAAACCCACCTGAGCTGTAAAATATTTATTTCAAAAAATCTATATATAAATTAATAAATAAATGGTCAGCAAAGATGAAAACCCGTTTATTCTGATAATTGTTTTTGTTTAACTATTGCGATTTTCTCCGGTCATAATAGTTATTAGTCGAACTGGATGAATTGTGACTGTTTATATAATTTAAGATATAATTTAGTTGTTCACTTTCTTTGTGTGGCGGTAGCTTATAATTAACCACTTCGCTGTATTGCATACTGGGCACGTAGTCGCTGCCCAAATTGTTTGGATATGATGGATAATTGTAACCTTCACTAGGATATACAACGTTTGAAGGCGCGCCACCAATGAAGGAAGTGTGGTACACTTGGAAGACGTTGGATTCTGGAAGATGTATTGGTGACGAAGGTGATGGATACGGAGGTGACACAGGGTTTTTCTGGTAATTTTTAGCTGCAATGAACACTAATGCCAAGAAAAGAAAAAATGCATGTTTAGAGATTAAGAGCAAATACCACATCGTTTTCTTTAGAAGTTGTGATGCTATAGGAGATCCCTCATTAGTTCCAGTAACTCCTGCAACAGTGCTTGAAATAGGATTTGCTGTCTGTGCGTTTATATGATTTGTTTGGGCGTTTGAAGGCTTCACAGACAGTCTTGAAGGAGTGCTTCCGGTTGGAGATAAGGTCGCTGGGGTTACTTTTGGTGGGTCAAATGGTCTCAATGAAGGTCTCGGTGTTGTCACTACGATGGGAAATAGTGGTTTCGCTGTCTTTATGGGCATTGTAAAAGTCGACGGAGATGAGATAGCTGGCTTGGACACTAATTTTGGCGGCTTTGTGGGAAGTTGAATGACGGAAGTGTGGGTTATTATTGAAGTCACGGAATGGGTAATGGGGAGTTTGGATATCGACGTAGAATCATCAATGAAAGGCGGAAGAGGAATTTCCGTTCCGCGTGTGATAATAGATGATTTTTTAGTTGAAACTGTTTGTGAGGTAGTTTCGGTTAAAGGTTTCTTAATGTCATCTCCGAAAGAAGAGTGGTCGAGGGGAGATATTTGAAGAAACCCAGAAGTAACAGGCCGTGGTGTATTGCTTTCTAGGTTAGTTTCGTTGGAAAGTAATCCAGCATCACATCCGCACTCTACTTCTACTTCTGTTTGATTTGATGGAGGTGTACTGTAAATGAGGTTGGGGTGAAGTATATCATGTATAGAAGCAGTAGTATGTTCTACTTCCGGTGAGGGAGTAATGATATCTATGATGTCATTCCAGTTGGCTTCAAAACCAGTCAGACTACTATCCATTTGGGAATGTATTTGATTAGATATATCGTCATTATTTAATGAATTAGAGGAATCTACTGATGGGCTAATTGGTAAGAACCAAGAGAAATCAGTTTGAATAGTCGTAGAAGATACAGGAGGAGGAGAAGGTACACGTACCTGATGTGTAGCAGGCGTGCTCATTGTAAGCTGCCCCAAAATAATACCCAAAGGTGGCCAAAATGCGATGTTGCTCTCCTCGTCGCTCGTCGGTCGTCTCGTACTCGTCTTCGGAGGAAGCCGGGTGACGACGCAAGGATTCCGCTGACCACTGGGCATTGAACCGCCTGGCCGCACTAAAATGTAACTGTCGCCCGAAGGAGACGGCGGTCGATGCACGTCCAACTGCTGATCGTCGCAGAGCACCATCAACGGTTTCGAAGTTTTTATGCGATAGCTTCGTCCTTCATCATCGCCCTCGTCATCTAACGGTAACTCCATATCCCACGTGTCGTCCTCAAGCACGGGAACGGCATCACAGGTGAACCTGAGTGTCGTTAACAGGAGCAATAGCAGGAGCATTATTCGGTGCGAATGAGAGAGCGAGCAATGGCAAACGGTCGCCGACCTTTTTAGTAACTGAATGGACTCTGTTGGAATAACGCCTCGCGCTCGCTCCTCCTCCGCGTGCTCCGAAAACAGCCAATCAGAAGTTGATGACAATTTCTCTGCTAATATGGATGAAAGCAATACGAAAATTGGCTTCATTATTAATTCAGTATTTTCATGAACAGCTACTGATATTTAATAAAATTCATTTTATATACCTCTGTTTAAATAAATATCCCGGTATAATGAAAAAAACATTGCTATTGAAAAAAAATTTAAATAAATATTGTTAATCTTGTTATCTTATATATTAATCTTGTTTTAAGAAATATTTGCAAATATATTAATGCTGCTTTTGAAAAAGAGACTTTCAATTAAGAGTCCCAAATTTAAGCAAAATTTTTCTAAAAGTTCCAAATGAAATTAAAATTAAAAGGTAAAATTATGTAATAGGAGTTCTATAGGACAATCTCATTAACGCTTATACCAGCTTAATAAATCGAAAGATGGCATATTAAAAAAAAAATAATAAAAAAAAATTAGCTATTTAAACAAGTTTAGCACAATGGGCGATTAATCCAGACTGCCTTTTATTTTTAATGAAATAGAAAACGAATTGCTTTTATTATCATTATTTATGTTCGTTTTTATCTCAAAGAGGATTTCCATTCTAAATTTTGTCCCCTAGACTTATTTTCCTGAATTTATTACTTGGTTTTAACAGGTGAATTTATTTTAGGCATATATATTTACCGTCATATTGAACATGAACATATTTTCAATAAGTTAACCCATTTTACTATGCTGTATTTAAAGCACTAGCACATTCAAACATATATTTTTAACTTATATCAATTTTTTCTGAACTAATTATATTATTATTGAAATTTAGTCAAATCTGTAATTATCGCGTTGAGATATTTTATATATCGTTGATAGGCATTCTTCATTAAGAGAGTTGGTGGGCAGTATTTTTATTAATTGTGTGGGTGAGTTTAATGCGAGGTTTTTCATGCATCAGTGTGATTCAAAAACCTGATTCTCCAGACCTCAACGCTCGCTGTCACTGGGCGAGCTTCAGATACATTAATTACGTCTAATTCAAATGTAAAAGAAAAATTTAATTCAATATTCAGTAATTAATTAATTACATCACAAAAGAGATATAGCCTCTAGTATCTTAATCTACACATGTATAGTATTTAATTTTTTTAAGGAAAATATAGAAGTCGAATAATGCTTATGTATAGAAAAGATAACACATCAGCTGTAATAAATTATTTTTTAAAAATTGAACTAATTTTGGAAGGCTTTTGGAAGGAGAATTTTTAGAATTATTTTTTGAAATTAAACTTCAATCAACTTCTTGAGGAAGTAGAACCTTTTTATCACATTTTCATAGAAAGTGAAATGTTTGTTCAAATATCTGTCAGTCCGTCTGTAGAACCAATTCAAACAATGCATTGCGTTGCAATTCGAACAGTGCGTATAGTGAATTGTTGGAAGCATGGCCATACCAACACCAACTAAAGAGAAAGCCTGAGCGCGGAAACGTCATACATTGTTACATCATGATACAAAGTCATAATTTAGGGCTTTTTATTGGTAGAAATGCGATTAATGATGACTTTTTATGATGATGTAACAATATATGCCGTTTCCGCGCTCAGGCCTTGTCTTTAGGTGGTGTTGGCCATATCCAACGGGGAAGGGGACTGCATCCCCCCTCTGCGAAATTGACTACCTTGTCAATCAATTCTGTTATTTGGGGACGCCTCCCTACAAGCAGGATTGAGTCTGTCCCTCCCCCCCCCCCTCAGCACCCCCTAAAAAAATTCTGGGCAAGGCCCTAGTTGGAAGAGACGGAGACGAATCAACCTTGCATCGGGAGAAAACGCGTGCTGAGCACCTCGTTTCGGCTCTGCGCGTGCTCTAAGGGGTTGTCCACAAATTACGTCATCCATCCAAGGAGGGGGGATACCGCAAAATGCTGACGGAGAATGACAGGGTGGAGGGGGTTCTGCCCAAAATGACAGTAAACACTAATCAATTTAAACTCATTTAAATACATAAATAAATGTAAATTTATAATTGACTTGAGGAAAATTTGCAACAGTGATGAATTAAGAACAGTGATATCCGGGTTCAAATTTGCAACAAACTTGATTCTTATTTTTAATACACGTTTCGGTTTTAAACAATCTTACAAGATTTAAAATGTGAGTAATTTATAATCCCATGCTAATAAACATATAATGCCAATTGTGCTCATATGGGCACTTTTCATCTCTAGTCAATCATGGGAGAAATTTACATAAGTCGAGAGTGAATTTTTAACAACTAAGTAAATGGAGAAATTTTTGAACAAATACATAAGAGAATGTTATAAACACATAATTATCAAGAAATGAATCCTCCCGAGGAAGGTGTAGGAAAGTAGTGGAAATCCTAGGATCATCTATATTTACCCATTTATCTCATCTTTTAACTCCCCCCTCCCTAATTTTTTAAATCGAAAAATTGATTTACTCGAACATAGTATTTAGAAAGTGCAAAAGAGCTCTATCTTCTTTCGTTTCTCATCATTTCTGATCAAATGATATGTCACATGCGCGTATGTTGCCTTAGTTCTAAAGACCAAGTAACTGCCACCCCACAACTCCGACCCCATTGGGACAATTTGACGCAAACTTCACACAAATGTAGACCTTGCTTAGAGGAAACTGCATACCGAATTGTACACCTTTGTATGCATAAATACACATAGACCTTTTGATCCCTTTTAATTTCCACCCCTGAAACTGCGATCCCAGCGGGCTAATGAAAACCAAACTAAATAGTGAAGTTGTACATGCCCATAGTAAGCTACATTCCGAATTTCAAACTTCTACCTCAAACTGCGGAAATTATGAAGGGGACGGACGGACAATATGAAACGAATAAGGAGCTCCATTCTTCCGCTAATTAATAAACATACTGATTAACTAATACTTTTAAATAACAAATTGTTAATCAAGCCATGTTAACAAACCAATAGGCAAGTGATTACATTTGTAAATATGGATGGATTTAATGACATATAGAGTGTGTACCCCTTATACAGGGTGTATCTGAACCCCTGTCTTAAACTTGGAGGGAAGTAGTATGGGTGATTCTAAGCAAAAAAGTTCATATAAACATATTTGAACGATAACTGAGATATGAACAGAAATAAAAATGCAGCCACCAAGTTAAACAAGTTAATAATGAAATTTGTAAAGCCTAGATTAATGAAATTTGGAGGAATAACAGGGTACATAAAACTGTTGTCACATGTATTAAGGAGAGCAAGTAAACAAGAGAGGATATGATATACAAATGGTTGAAAAATATTTTATTGACTTTTAAAATAATTTTTCATAAGTAAAGTTTATTGAATTTCAAAAGTTCTTGAAATCGCAGTAAATAAAGTTATGCAGTGGAAGATTTAAATAAAGTTCAAATGAATTAATACAGCCGTCGTTGGTAAATTATTTACACATGCATAGTCCAGGTAAGTATCATCAATCCAATTCCGGTAGGTATAGACCAGGTAAAGTCTCTTTCCGATGACGTAGTTCGGTAGTGACGAAATCAGGTAAGCTGAGCTGAAGTAATGGCGGATGGGTCCCTCGTCGTCTCCAGTTATCAAGCCTGTGGCTTGGCAAGATGAGCAAGGGTGGAATCCGTGCGGCTGCCGTTCGCCGCAGCACTGCCCGGACGCTCTGATTGGCTGAAATTATTATGTCGTCTTCACCAAAATCGAAAGCCACTCGCGCGATATTCAATGGCGGATGCGTAGGGCAGATTTCTGGCAGGTGCTGTACGTTATTAAAGAAGTGCTCGCTTATATCATTCCAAATCGTCCCCGAGGATAGTACTTCTAACTGCAGCTTATGATAGTACTTCAGCTAGGATAATGGCAGCCAGGGGTGTCTGATAGATTTTTCTCTGTATGATGCAAATCTACATATGCCACCAAAGGCCGCCCCCCCTTATGCTTAGGTTTATGCTTATGCAGCCTGGTGCGGCTGCCTCTCTGCATCATAGCACGCCACGTACAGAAATGAACGACGCAGGCATGCGTTGTGACCTTTGTGATAATTTAAAGGGAAAAGAGCAAAACAATGTGTAATTTGTGTGTAAATAAATGTTTAGCTCCGATTAGAATTTTCATTATATACTACTGTATACTGTACTTATAAATGTTTCATTAACTTTCACGAAAAAATAATTATTACATATGGAATGTTTGCTAAAACGTTATTTATAATCATTTCTTGATTGATTATATCAAATGAGTATGTATTATTTTAATTAAAAAGTTTTATTAACAATAAATAAATATTATAAGAAAATTTTTGAATGAAAAGATTAAAAACTATTTAATTAAATAAAATTCCCCAATGGAGTTGAAATAAACTTATTCGAGGAATTAGAACAGTAAGAATTTTACATATATTATTTGTACATAAAGATAGAACTGTACATGTAATACATTATGGCATTTTAGCGTTAGCATCTACCCGGGAAGCGGAGTGATAAAAGAATTCCAAACCGAACCCAATGCCTATGTCCAAAAATATATCGGTTATAAAAAATCGAATCATATTCAAAGATTTCATAGGCATATTAAGTAAACATACAGGATGTTGAGGAGATTCCCGAAACAGACAAATAACTTTAGAACAAAATTACTATAGTCTAAGAAAAGTGTCCAAAATCGCTCTGTGTAAGTGCCACCGTGGAAGATTGAAAAAGATTAAACAAAACAATGCCACTCCGATCTCCTCCCCCATCCATGGAATTTTTCTCCCCTGTTTTTACGCCTTGTATGCTTTTGTCTTCTTCTTTTGTAGAGTGAATGTCTACTAAATCGTTGAAGCTCTACAACTTTGTGAATGGATTTTTTTTCTCTATCAGGGCTGAAAAGTTAGTTTTTGTAATTTCTCAGCGCCTCTATACGTATATATGTATCAGTGTTTATTATGCTTATAAAATCATTGAATATGAACAGTGGCACATATTTTTACAATCGATAGAATATTGGACATAGATTGGAAATTTTATTATCACTCTAAGCTTTCCTATAGTTTCTTATCACTCCGTGAGCGGATCATACGTTTTACGAAACTGAAACTAAAATCTGCTGTGACGTTTAATTTTATGCCAACCAGATGATCCGGGCAGTGCTGCGGCGAGCGGCAGCCATCCAAGACTCGCTGTGACGGACGAACGCTGACCTTGTAGAAGAAGATCGCAATTGTAGCTAAGAGCAGCGATACGCTCGGGAAGCTGTATCAGATCTAGCTGATTCTTCGTTGAAGAGCACACACCAAAAAATCTTAGAGGCTTAAGATATAGATGAGCATAGGATGCTGACACTCGTCTGATAAGAACAATCACAATGATTCGTTGACACTGATGCCACTGAAGCTGGCCTTCACTATAGCACATGGGATTTAGATAATATTGAAACACATATCAATCATTCTTCTCGAAGCACTATCACTGATGAATGCTGGGATGCACTTAGAAAATTCATAGACACACATATGAATAATTCTTAGCTTAAGCATCAACTCGTAATAACCAATATCACCGTGAGACACACATCACCGTAACATTGTAGAACGACACACTTTAAGCACACAGCTATAAAGCTATAACTTAATAACTGCCGCTCTATTTAAGTGACTACTATTACACGTGAGACACACATCACTGTAAACCTTGTAGAATGAATTGAACACTTTAGCACGCAGCTACACACAATAACGGCCGCTCTGTCGTTTTCTAAACGATTCGCCGTTTATCCCGTTACACTAACTTATAAGCAGTAATTTATTATTCACAGTCAATTTCCTGGATATGAATATTAAACATCACTTTACGAACGTAGTCACGCACTTCGTAAATACACACACAATAATTCCACGGAGCTTAACTAGACGAGATAACGAATTACGAGCCGACGATACGTTATCGTGACACTCTGTAATTTCTGGCATCGTACAGCGTCCGCTGCTTAATTACGTTAATATTGTACAGTGTCCGTTGGCTTCAGCATAAAGCCTCCTATATCATTCGTGAAAAATCCTTTCAACGAATACGGGAAGACTCCAATCACTTCTTTTCCCCTTTGCCAATTAATTACGTCGTACGTAAATGAAAGTTTATATTGTTCGTTTTGCAAGGAGGGAATTTGCAAGGCAATTACGGATAGCCGTTCGGTGGCAATTGAAGTGCTCACCTCTTTTAACAATAACGTAAAAGTTGGCTACCGTAATTGTGAAGACGTCCACGGCGAAACGCAATGAATTCGGCGTGCGCTGGACTCCTTCCATTCGTCTCTGCTTCGTCTTTGCAGGTGACGGGTAGTTCAGCCGCCTGTTTTCCGCCATCGTCTGGAGAACGCTCCATGTCAGATTCCTGGAGAAGAATTTCTATGGTGGACTCCCTTCCTCGTCCACCGCCTGTCGTCCGAGACTCGCCTGGCGATGTCGGAGATGCTGCCGTGTAGCTTGTTCGTGTCACTCGCCGACCTTTCTCTCCGTTTCCCCGTCGATTCCGCTATCGCAATGGGAATTGCCTGGCTCCGTTGAGAAACGCTTCTCTGCAGCGTTTTTGTTCTCAAAAAATTCGGTTAGGGTGGCTAGCGTCCCGGCCTCTAATCATTGACATAAAATCGGCGCGGTCGCTCCGTACGTCCTTACTTCTCCGTTGCCATATTCTTTTTCTTCGAGTTTTTCTCGTGTCGTCACGAGAACTTTTTGGGATGACATAACCTTTCTTGTCCCCGGCATCATCCACGTCACTGATGTTTTCTCTTACTCTCTTCGCTCGCTGCGAAAATCCACGTGACAACTGTGTATCCCGTTAAAATATGATCGAATTCCAACTCATTCAACATCATAACACGTGTTCACTTGTGAGTACTAACCAGCATTTGTTACAATTTTGACTGCTAACTCCGAAACTTCTCGCTGGAATTCGACTAAATTTTAACGGTACACATTCTTATGCACTCTGTTATTCCTCCAAATTTCATTAATCTAGGCTTTACGGAACCTGAGTTATTCACTTGCTGATCTTGGTGGCGGCATTTTTTATTTCAGTTATCGTTCAAATTCATATGAACATTTTTGTTTAGAATCACCCATACTACCTCCCCTAAAAGTGTGTACAATGAATTCTGAATCACCCTGTATAAACGTAAACGAAAACAGATGACAAACAAAACTCTAACTCTTAACAACGCTAAACAATGTTCTTAAGAAGTATTAACTGACAAACTAGGGAAAAAAGCAGACACCTAATAAGTATTCGGAATAACGAACAAACCAGTTTGCTTACAACACTTTTACAGGCAAATCCTATTCATCCTAGCGACCAGTTTCTAAATTTGTTTGTAAGACTTGCACTGTCTCAAAGCTATCACAACAAGTATAGAATGCTCCCATATGATGCATGTTGTCCAAGTGTGCAGGAAAATTGCACAAATGAATTTGCCAAAGTCGTGGTCTTTATTTCCCTTCTGTCATGCGAATGAAACTGCACAAAGCAGATCCTGGCAAGACCTCTAATTTGAATGCCCTTACTACAACACATGGCAGTCGTAGATAACATTATCTGCAAACAAGGAGGGATAGACTTGCAGTCATCTATTGAAGATGATTTTTGTGTGGCTTAATGAATATGTTATTTCTGACGTGATCGTTCCTGAAGCAACTTCAAAAGATACGCCTGTAAAATTAAAGATTTGGAGATGTTGGCTACCTCATCGTGGATTAAACGTGTTTCAATAAATGGAATGTTTTTCACTTTATGGTGGCGTTATTTTATTTATTACCTCGCTACATCTTGGTGAATAGTATTGTAGTGATTATGACATTTCGTCTCAGGATGACATATGACTGAGGGGGGTTACTAAAATATGACATGTGTTGACAGGGGGGGGGGGGGGGCCCAAAAAATTATTTGGAAGAAGGATGACATGTGGACGACCACTACATGTTGTCGAGATAAAGTGCGTGCGGGATGGACGTGATTGACAATTATAGAAAGGGGTGATCGGTGCCTAAACCAAAAGGATTTCTTTATTTGTAAAGAGCTTATTCCATTCGATAACTTGAAAAGGAATTTACTTTTTAATATGGTTGTGGTTCTTGTATTACCAGAATGTTATAAATGATGGACTTATATATAACTTTATATCAAGTTATTACTTTTAAGTCCATCATTTATAATTAATTATTTCACGCTGTTTTCACTAATCAATAAATATGGGACAGACACGAACAAGTTCGAAGTTGAGATAGCCATAATAGGTACAATACGTAACGCACGTTTTTATAAGTGGTTACAGCTTTAAAGTAAAATAGTGGCTGCTAGGAGGGAAGTAGAGCAAAATCCCAGAAATGGTTTTAGTAATACGTTAAGACTTTAATTAAAGAGTTTATGTTAAAAACTAAAACGCCTTTTAACTGACTTTTAAAGGTAAAACTTCAGAATACACGCTAACGTTCCCTAACATTCCCAAGT
Organism: Rhysida immarginata; assembly: GCA_023313115.1. NCBI lineage: Eukaryota > Metazoa > Arthropoda > Chilopoda > Scolopendromorpha > Scolopendridae > Rhysida > Rhysida immarginata. The sequence goes on from JAHWFO010049713.1 coordinate 102,834, forward strand.
TAATTCGAAAAAAAGTCATTAGAACCCCAGTAAGTTACGGTAAACATTAACACTCCCCAAAAAACTAAGTATAAGAAATTACATAAGACGGAATCCAAACAAAAAACATGTTACCTTATTACATCTCAAAATATGTAAAGATAAAACAAGTAACCAATAAGGGCCAATTCACAATCTTCTACAGGAAAGTTGTCGCAATCGGACGGCGGAGATGGTGGGCGCAGCATCAAGGTAGTTCAGTCCCAGAAGTAGGTCTAGTAGCAACGGATCGTTTGGAAATAATTGGAAGCATAAAAGGCGAACACTGTCAAATGTTTCGGACGTGGGCAAAAAAACTTCTGGGGGTGAGAAAATTAAGAAGAGACGCAGGTCCTCCGATCTGAGTGTGAATCCTGGGGAGAAAGAAAGAAAACACAAAAGCCAAAGCAAAAATACAATAAAACAAAAAATGAATAATTAAAAAATGAAAGACAATTGACTACGGACAGATGATAAAAGGGAATCTAGGGAAAGGCAAAGAAGAACCAAAACACAAGGCAGTAGGCATGATAATGAACGTAGGCAAGGACCGACAGATTTCGTATCCCAGACCGTGACGGAACTGAAAAAGAAAAAGGCATTGGTAGGTATTTATTTAGATAGAATAAAGTAAAAATAAAATAATAAAATGCAAGCGAGCATGTTGCGTGACAATAGATTTGGCAACAAAGAAAAACTTCCGCTGGCAAGAGGAAATCCAAGTTCAGATGAGTAATTTCTACGCTAATCACAAGTTGTGTGGAACGCAGCATGGGTGAACCAAATTTAACAGATTCTACTGGAAAACCAGTGATAATTGCAGGTAATTACTAAAAGTTACTGGATACCATGGTAGTCACTACCGACGAAAGTCATGTGGAGTGAACCAAGGAGGCGAAAAACTATCGTAAGAAATTACGTTCAGAACAAGGCGAGAACAGGCTTACCAGAGGCCCCACTAGAAATACAATTCATAATGCGGAGAATGAAAATGGAACTCTTACGTCGCTCACAGAACTCAATGCAATCGGAAGAACTCATTAAGTTCTCGTCACCGAAAGGAGAAATGCATGCCTGATGGTTCCATCTACAACCTCCAAATTCAGATGGCAACAGCTTGATTGAGAACGTAAAAACGACATCACAGCTAAAGTAGCGACTTGAATCCGCCGAGTCTCGATCATAACTAACTGATTAATCTTGGCTACCGAAAAAGGAAACCTGGTGGGAAAAAAAGAACTCCCGAGCTGGGCGCGTGCCCAGGTTTGAGCAATAGGTCAAGAACCAAAACAAAAGAAAAACTCTCTTATCCGTTATAAGCAGAGATCCTTAATATTAACGAGATATGACAACCATTGTTGTTTGATGTAATGCGCAGATTTGTTTGCGCATATGTATTTTATCGTTCTACACCAGATGGCAGCCTCATTTATGACGTCATTGCGACCTCACGGCTAATTTTATGTCATAAACTGTTTTACAGTTTACAAAAATCATTTTACAAATCTGACTTTTAGTTTCGGTTTAATAACGGAAGTGTTAGAACAAGACCACATGTTATGTATTCCTGGATAGGCTTAGAAATGCAAGCTGAATTTAAAAATGGCCAAAAATCAACGATGTGCCACGAGATATTGTTTAAACAACATGTTTTGTATTGTTCAAAGTCTATCAGAACAAAAACACAATTCTTAAAAAAAAAATTCTACATTTAGCGTAGTGGATATCTGTTGTTCATTTAAAAATTTGTTGGTTTCTTTTTAATTTTCTATTTAAAATATTCCAAATGTAAAAATGAAGTTAAATTATTTCAAAGATTTTCATATTTTAGTTATATATAATAAAAACTATAAGAAATAATAACTTTATATAATTTTAAGTTTATAAAATAATTTCACCATTAATTTTATTATTTCTGTGTATACGTATACATATTATATAATTACACTTCCGTTTCTAAAATGAATATGCTTGTAAATAATGTGTATTTATTAATTTTTAATTGCATTTTATTCATTTATTTACTATATATTAATGTTTATTCTTGAATATTGTTAATTTCTTATTTTATTTTATTAATTTATTTATTAAATGTATCTATTTTATTTCCTAAGATAGATGGCTTTCTTATTTAATCTAACAATAACACGAAGAAATTTCCAATTAATAAATTCTTTATTAATTCAGTCTTTATTTCAATGGCAACATTAAATAAATCAAAATTTGAAAGTAAAGAGTTTATGAATGCAATTACGTCACTAAGCTATAAAATTGCGAAAAGAAGTGACGTCATTTATGCATGTTACGTAATGACGTCAGTTTCTCGCGATGCTCGCAGGAAACGATATCTGAACGATGTTTTTGCTTTATCCCACTACACCAGAGGCCACTGCTATCACGGAATTACAAAGGCAACAATGGAAAATGTGTTAACATCATATCTCGTTAGTATTAAGGATCTCTGGTTATAAGGATTGTTACAAGGATTTTAAGAATAACTTATTAAAACAATATAATGACGAATTCGGCTGGCTGCTCTGGCGTGCTCCGGAGCGCTCTGGAGCTCTAATAATTGTTCGGCTGGTTGCTCCTGCCCTCACAGAGCAGCTCCCACAGCGTTCGGCTGGTATTGCTCCTTGCGCCGAGGAGCACTCCTTCGCGCTCTTCCAAAATCGGTGGAGCAGTGTTGCTCTCTGCTCTCGCTTGCAAAATCAAGATGGTTACCTCAGTGACTGAAATCGACGAAATTCTTTCACAATTACTGGATAGTTCTTCCGATGAAGAAGACGAAGTTTTGGCTTTGTTAATGGCACAACATTCGGAACGGCCGAAAAAAAATTTCAAAAATTGAGAATTTTGTTAATATTGCCGATACATATACGGATGAAGATATAAGTTCTATCTTTCTGTTATAATTAGAGCTCGTACTCTAAGCACTTATTATGAATATTCCACATAATAAATGCATGAATAAATAATACACTATTAATAATAATAGTTTTCACATTTTATTTATTTATTTTTTATTTCACAGGAAACCACATAGACAGTCAAAAAGCTTATAAATATTTTAATTTCATAACTTCAATATATTTTCTGTATTTGAAATAAGAGCTAAAAAAATATAAATATACTTTCGCTATCATTTTTTTCAACATTCCCTTTCATCCATGATTTATTACACAGCATTCGTTAAAAATTTACATTCTGTGAATAAAAATTGACAGTAATTAACGGTTAATTATCAAATTAACGGTAATTTAATAATTATAATAAATACTTATGTGGATATTTTTCCTTTATAAATTAATAGAAAGCATAAAATAAATATAACTTAAATTACATATATATTGAAGTATTTCTCATGAATTTCTTCAACTCCTGAATTTCTTTAACCATCTCGTATAATATTGGCCTTTATAAATTTTTTATTTTATTTAAATTAATTTAATTTTATTTTTTCTATGAATTTATAAAGGAAAAATATCCACATTACTATTTATTATAATATATTCCTTTTACTTAAACTAGTTAATTTAATAATTAATTTACATTGCTGCCTTGGATAAAAATAGTATTGCTAGAGTGCGTTGCCTCTAGACGAGTTTGGAGCACTGCTAAAACAATGTTCGTCTGCTCCAAGATTTGTTGATGCTCTCGGCCAGATTGATCACGTGACTCGAGCAATCCCTTTGCACTCTGGGAGCAGCCAGCCGAATTCGCCATAAGCAATAAAGAAATTGAAGATAACAAAAGAGGTTCTGAATTTGACGAAAATAACCACGGAAAAGAAAAATATTAAAAGGAAAGTAAATACTTAAGAATATTAGCTGAATAACAGCAAATTTAATAATAATTATTTTATATCTCTTTTGTTTGCACAATATAACAATATCAAAAAATGAGGCGTGGTCACCACCCGACTTTCTTATACATAAATGACCTGGTCCAAATTCAGAAAAAATTTAAACAACTGTCTAAAAAATCTACTTCCGACAGAAATTTTAAAAAAGTTTGTGAATATAAGTTACTTCAAATTAGCCTCTAAACACTTTGGTATAGATTCCAAATTTGCCTATACCATCTTATTTCGCCTATACCATCTTATTTCGCAAAAAACTGGATTTTGACAAGAGTAAAACCGGTACTTCCGGTTAGAATTTTGAAAAATTTTCTTAACAAAGGTTGTTTAAAATTAGCTTCTAAACACTTTTGTATACTTCACAAATTTTCCTATACCGTCTCATTTCGCCTGAATCAGCCAAAAACTCGATTTTGAAAAGAGTAAAACTGGCACTTCCGGTTGGAATTTTGAAAAATTTTCTTAACAAAAGTTGTTTATAATTGAAATTGGAACACTTTTTACCCCATACAAAATTTTCATAAACGCAATGTTTAACGAGATATTTCAAAATTTATATTTTGGCGCTAGAGTAAACTGATACTTCCGGTTCACCGATTCCACTGGAAAACTAATCAGATATCCAGAAGAAGATTATAATCTTAAGTTTAAAGTTTGGTCTCGATAGCTTTAACCGTTTGGACTCTTTCATGGACACACACACATAGATACACACACAGACACACAGACATTTTACAGAAATCACTTTTTCGTAATCTAGGGACCCTAAAACGTAAAAATCAGTGAAAATCTGGAGGTCGAAATTTTTTGTGATTGCAGTACTTCCTTATTGTATAAGAAAGTAAAAACTGTAGCGTTAATAACTGGGAAATGCTAATAGCAACCTTTATAACACAACCCACATTACAAGGCATTATTTAGACCTCAGGAAAAGATATTGCATTAATGTCCGAAGTAATAGTCAATTGATAAAAGTGAGAATCCAGATAGGTGAATAAAAAAAAACCTCTTTGCCATAGCGAGTACCTTGGATTGCCTTTTGTGCAGGTCACACGAAGATGGAGTTGACTAAGATGGAGTTCATTATGCTAAAACAAAACTCGCGCATATCACGCAAGGTGAGGAAAAATTTTAATTACTGCCACAAAATAAATTAATAAATGCTTCTTTAGTTCTAATAAAAAAACATATTAGTCTGGCCAGACTAGAAAGCCGTACCGTCCGGGCCCGGTTAGGAAAATATTAAATGGGAGTAATTAAGTGAAGAGACTAACGCTTTCAGAACGCGTCATGTGGACCCTTTCATTTGGGAGGGGGCAACTGTAACCTCCCTAACTACATTTAGTAAAGTCTAACTCAGCGAATCGGAAGGTACTGATTTCTTGAATTATTTTCTTGTTTCTTATTATCTGTGAAACGATTCAAAGAACACATGAACTCCTACAAGAAACAAGATAATAATTCACATTACGCGATCCACCTTGCCCGGGACATGCCCCCATAGAGCAAAGTAAAATCATGACCATTCTCCATCTATGCAACGACCCATTCAAGACTGCCACTCTCGAAGCTATTGAGATCTTTAAAGCTAAGACCTCCTCTCCAGATTACCTCCTCAATTGCCAAACCGTTTTTGATATTTATTCAATTTTAAATTCTTTATCCGATATCTTGTAATTTTTCAAATTTGTATATTTACTTTCCTTCCCATTTTTTATTGATACCTTAGTTTACGTTAACTCCGGATGAGTCTTCTTCTAGGTCCGCGTTTTCAATTTTGTTTGTGTTATGACATCACTTTTTCCTTTACATTTCAATTAATTTTCCTCTGAAGGTTTCCTTATAATTTCTTTGTTATTGGTTCCTTATCCAACCATTCTCCTTTCAATGTCGCCACTGTACAATTTATATTATTTACTATATGTTATTTCTTCATCCAATCATGTTCTCATTCTGTACCATATTTTCTGTATATAAAGGCTTATGTCCTCTTGTGTGTATCCTTGATAAAGCCGGGAATAAATGGCGAAACTAGTCGGAAACTCTGTTCTCCCTTTGTTGTGTTGTAAAGTCTCTACCAATTTTATCAATAGAAACAGCACTATGGACCCCTTACTGACCCCTTACCGATTATAAGATAATAACTGAAGAAACATCTCCAAGATTTCGAAAGACAAATGCTTCTATTTGTCTTTCGAATATATTCTAATCATAAATATATTCATTAATTATACTTCTATTTGTCACGAAAGTATGGTGGAACAAGAATTTACAAAGGTTGTGGATGAATAAAAATTATGCATACCATGAATTTATTTATTACCAATCGAAAAATACACAGACGGCATGGAAAGAAGCTTCAAAATTATTTAAAATTGCAGTCAGAGATCAAAAGAGGAAACTCTTGATGAACTGTAATAGTACATAACAGATGTGGTCATATATTAGAAATTCTAGGAATCCAAATTCAAATAGTTTGTCTTCTACTATGTATGTGGAATACATGAAATGGTGTGCAAACCCGAACGGTGTAAATATGAATTCCAACCTAAACTTTTCCAACTCTAATAACTCTCATTATCTATTTGAGAATTTCCAGCTTATTACAGTTATTACAGATACTGATATCATTCTCTCCATCCAAAATCTTAAATCTGGGACGGCATTCTCTCGTGATCTGATAACTGGGAAGGTTATAAAATTTATGAATACAAATATAATATCGTGGTTGACGGCCACGGCAAACTACATTATTCACTCTTCGACATATCCTGAAAATTGGAAGATAGCAAACATCACTCCCTTGTATAAACAGAAAGGAGATTCTTCAGATTACATGAACTATCGTCCAATTGGAAATTTCCATCCAATTACTAAAGTTGTGGAGCAAGCGATCTTTATCCATTCCCCAACTTCCACCTAATCAATTCGGATGTAGAAACAACAGCAGTGCAATGTATTTAATTTTCCTCCATTACATACGAATAGTAGACGCCTTTGATACAAATCAGGTTTATATACTCGCCAAGACCGACGTTTTAAAAGCCTTTGACACGGTGCCTCGAAAACAACTGTTGCATGACCTATATCGCTTTGGTGTACATGGTGAAGCGTATGCGCTTTGTGATTCCTACTTCAATAATAGACAGATGCAGTTAAAAAGTGGTCAATACAACATTTATATTCCATCAGACCTTGGCATTGTCCAAGGTTCCTGCTTCAGCAACTTATTCTACTCTATCTTTTCTAGTTCTCTAAATGAAATATCGACCAACTTTACTTTGCACAGTTATGTCGACGATAACTTTCTCTCTTATTCATGTCATGTACAGCAATTGCTGCTAGCGAAATCTAAGATGCAGGAGGACTTAAAGAAATTGTCTCAGTGGTATACCGATAAAAATATGACTCTAAACATGGGCAAAACAGCATCAATAGTCATAGGTAAGGATGTAAGTATTACATCGAACGATAGTATTACATATTGCGAGTTATATTTGAGCAGAATCTCACTTTCAAAGGTCACATCGCATACTTGATCGGAAAATTGAGCAAAATGAGATTTTTATTATATAAATTGAGTAAAGCGCTGAGTTTTAAGGAAATGAAGCATGTTATTATTACAAAGGTTTTTTTCTGTTCTAGAATATGGAATATGCTTTTGGTCTAGTACCTACCCATATCGTCCTATGAAAGTAGTTATACGCACATCTTTTAAACTATCCCGTTTTGCCTCAATTACTGATTGTTGTATTAAATTCCAATTGTTTACCCTTGATTCCTATATTGTTTATTGTCGTTTTAAGAACATTGCTAATGCTTTGCGTCACCATGGTTGCAACATCATCCATGTCATTTCATATTAAATTGGTTTAAATATACTCTTGAAGTTCGTAGACCTCAAAAATATAAGTTTACATTACCAAAATTATCGAATTTCAAATTAAATAAATTTCCATTTAATTCTCTCACTGCATGGAACCAATTACCATATGCGGTACGTTGTAGTGTCTTTGACTTTTCTCGCCAGTGCTGTATCTCTAATTGTGCCCATTTTAATAAGAAGCTAAAAAATCATATGTTATCTAATCAACTGTTGTATCAATTTCTTTAATTCATTGCTTTTATTGATATTTTTGAAATAGTGTATCTTTTACATTTGTTTGTAGCTATTTTATATACATGTTATTGTTTTATTTACATTTGATTGCTTTCTTTTATTTATCTTATACCTCTCCTTTTATTGGTAAGATGATACAAATTTTGTATGTATTTATTCCCAAGGAATGCAAACAATAAATAATAATTATAATAATAATTTAATCAGATCAGAATGTACAAGCAAATACAAACTGCCCCTATAGGTGGTAAAACCCAAGCGGGGGAAGGAATCAAAAGAAAAAGATTACATTTCGGAACAAATAAATCAAAATCAGATATTTAAAATCTTAAAAATAGAATTGGTTGGGTCATTAAAAATGTCTACATCTTTATGAGAAAGGTTTTTATTATACAAAGTAACAAGTTTATACGAAGGAGTAATCTCACCAATATTTGTCCTCGTACTAGGAGTTATTAAAGTAAGACACTTATGACGACTTTTTCTAGGAACTGACAGCCCGATAGATGACAGAACCTCGGGCATCCAAACAGCCCCAGAAACAATCCTCTTAACGACATTAAGAAAAATATTACCAATGATATTGGAAAGAGCAAACACATTTATAAATTCCATATTGAGATCATGCTTGTTATATTTTTTTGAGAGAAAATTTAAAAATGCAAGAAATTTCTTTTGTAGGAGTAAAAAGTTTTGAGTGTGATGAGTAAACCAAATTAACACACCATATGTAACTTTAGAAACTACAATAGAAATAAATAACTTTACGATAGTTAATGGATTTTTGAAAAATGCGGTAAGCCTTTTCAAGAGGCCAATTCTACGGGAGACATCTCTTATGATGTTATCAATATGCGGGGTAAAAGATAAGTTATAATTAAATAAAATGCCTAAATCTTTAACTTCATCTTTTTTCCTAATGATATTATGACCAATCTTGTAATCAAAAATAAAATTTGTTACTTTCCTGGCGAAAGAAACTACGTGTGATTTACTCGAGTTAAGACTTAATCCGTTCGATTTAGACCGGGAGAGAATTGAGTCCAACGTTTCTTGCATTTTAATACAGTCTTGCCAACTGTCAATGCACGAAAAAATTTTAAGATCGTCCGCATACATTAGAATTTGAACATCATTAGTTGGTAAAGAAGCTATTAGGTCTGCAGAGTAAATATTGAATAGCAGCGGTCCCAGGGGAACCCCACTATTGATTTTACCAACTTTCCAGAAATTATTTACAGGATAAAGCATAAAATATCTATCAGTTAAAAAGGATAACATCTAGGATAGCATATTTAAGTGGAATCCCATAATCTCTAGTTTCTGGAGAAGAAGGTCAATATGAACCTTATCGAAGGCTTTAGAATAATCCAAGTAAATTACATTCACTTGATGACGAGTATCAATAGCTTTCGAGAGGTAAGAAGTTAACACAGCAAGATTAGTTTCGGTCGATCTGGCCTTGCGGAAGCCGTGCTGAATATCAGGAAGATAAGGATCAACAAATTTTGAAAGATGAGTAGCAACGAAGGTTTCGAGAATCTTAACAGGAAAAGAGATAAGTGCAATAGGTCTATAATCTTTCGGTCTATAATAATAATAATAATAATAATAATAATAATAATAATAATAATAA
>JAHWFO010049713.1:112479-126653 GCA_023313115.1 Rhysida immarginata
ATAATAATAATAATAATAATAATAATAATAATAATAATAATAATAACCCTCGTGTGGTCCTACGTCCACGTCGTGCGAGGGGGGCAACATCTTAGAGGGATGGCCCTGGTTAACAGGTCTGATTTACTCTACCCTTAGATTAATCTTGAGGGTCCAGATGACCCAGTAGGGCTGATGAGCTGATTACATCAACCAAGGGCCTGCTGATGATGGAGATGGCTAACAGGACCACCCATTTATTGGTGATCAATATGATTAGTGCTAGTGCATTATCTGATACCGGCTCGGACGTCACCCGGGTTACCAAGGTCCGCGCTCGTGGGTTAGGCAGAGGCTCACGTTCGAAAAATATGCCACGATCTCCCAGGGCCACTGGTGGAGAAAGCAGCACCAACCCCTGTTCGGCTACTGCAATGCCACAACCTGTCCCTAGTGTTTCAAGAGCTTCTTTGCCCTCGACCACTAAGGCAGGCAAGCCACGCCAACGCATGAAATGGACTAATGACATAAACTGTTTTATCATGCGAGCCTACTACGCAGTCACTAAATTGGAAACTGACACTACAGCTTACAGACAACGCTTATATAACATTTTCAAAGAGACATATCCTCACATCACAGTCACTGAACAACGCATTGCAGATCAGCGTCGCACAATTGTTATGAAAAATTTAATACCCTTACCCACGCTACAGAAAATAAAGCAAGAAGTTGCACAACAGCTACAAGAACACAAGCCATCTACACAAACTGACACTCAACACACAGAATCAAACACTAACATTGACATCACTAATGAACTTGTAGAACACACACTCAACAATGAACTTCACCATGATATTCACCCACAACACAACATGAATACCAAACTTATTGAAACATTAAATGACACCCTACAAAGATACCTTACAGTTTACACGGGAACAGATCCCACACAAAGACCAGGTATACCTAAAATAAACATAAACAGCAAAACAGGGGAAATTTTATCTTACATGAACACACATATCTTACCACAGTACATTGAAGAAAATCTGTCTTTAGAATACATACACCTACTTATTTACACTGGGGCTCTTACAGTTATATCCACACTGGGTAGGAAACCAATCCATAAAAACACACAAAATTCATATACCCAACAGAAACCTAAATGGCAAAAGCGGATTGAGTCTGAGACTGACGAAATCCGCAAGCAGTTAGGTAGACTTACGCAGTACACTAAAAACAACACTTCATCAAAGCAGAACAAACGCCTCAGACAATTATTTAAGAAGATTAAAACACACACCAGACATGAGCAGCACAATCAACACATTACAGAATATATGGATACATTAAAACAAAAGTTAGCTGCAAAAACACAACGCCTGAAGAGATACAAAACATGCACTCAGCGCAAACAGCAGAACAAGTTATTCGCAAACAATGAGAAGACATTCTATAAGCAGTTAAACAAAGATTATACACAGACAAAAAACACTGGTCTGCCAACACAAACAGCCCTCCAACATTATTGGTCGTCTCTTTGGTCTGTCTCAGTTGAACATAATAGGGATGCTAGCTGGATCAGGGAAGAGGAGCAATTAGCATCCACACTATCAAACATGCCTTATACTGACATAACAGCAGATGAACTCTCACAAGTCATTAAACGTACTCACAATTGGAAGGCTCCAGGTGTAGATAGGATTCAGAACTTTTGGTATAAGCGCTTCACCTGTTTGCATCTGGCCCTTGCAAAACAGATTTCCAACACTTTGCAAACACCACAGACATTGCCACATTTCCTCACACAAGGAATTACATACATGGTACCAAAGTCACATAACACTACAGATCCCACACAATATAGACCTATCACATGCTTGCCTACACTTTACAAAATAATAACTGCCTGTATCGCAAACAAAATTTATACACACATAGACACAAACAACATTCTCACTGAGCAACAAAAGGGATGCCGTAGAAACCACATGGGTTGTAAGGAGCAACTCCTGATAGACAGTGTGGTCCTACGGCAAACTCACAATAAACATCGACACCTCCATGCAGCCTACATTGATTACAAAAAGGCCTTTGATAGTGTTCCACACTCATGGCTTTTATATACACTACGATTATATAAAATAAACCCTACACTTATCACTTTTTTAGAAAGTACAATGCTGCATTGGAGAACTACACTACACCTCACACTCAACAGTGAAACCATCACGACTGACAAAATACAGATAAACCGGGGCATCTTCCAGGGTGACTCACTGAGCCCACTCTGGTTTTGTCTTGCACTAAATGCACTTTCCAACAGACTGAATAGCACAACTTATGGCTACACAATTAAACATAATAAAAGCTGCCACTACACGCTTTCACACTTACTCTACATGGACGACATGAAAATCTACGCCTCCACACAAACACAATTGCACCAATTACTTGACATTACACAAACCTTTTCAAAAGACATACACATGCAGTTTGGGTTGGACAAATGCAAAACCATTCACATTGAAAATGGAGTACTCAGGGAAGGGGGCTTCACATTAGATGAACCAGATCACATTGCTGCTATGGAAAATGACGAATTTTACAAATATCTAGGATTTAAGCAAGCCAAGCTTCTGGAGCACAAACACATAAAGAATACACTCACTAAACAATATCTTCATAGGCTAGAGACAATACTTAAAACGCACTTAAATTCCAGAAATTTAATCAAGGCCATCAATGCTTATGCCACGCCAATACTCTCCTACTCCTTTGGAGTCATACAGTGGACACACACAGATCTTGAGGGACTTGAAAGGAAACAACGTAAACTGCTTACAAAGCACAGAAAGCACCATCCACACGCAGCTATTGAAAGACTCACCCTGCCTCGTTCAGAGGGAGGCAGAGGTCTTATTGACATAACAGATCTACACCAGAAACAGACTCAGTCACTCAGAGAATTCTTTCACTCTAAACAACACACATCACCATTACACAAAGCAGTCTGCATGGCTGATACAAAATACACACCTCTGAATCTGAACAGCATGCAGAACACCCATAACATTCCTACAACATGCACTAAACTTCAATCATGGCTCGGAAAGCAACTCCACGGTAGACATCCTTCTGACCTCAACCAGCCACACGTCGACAAAAAAGCGTCGAACTTTTGGTTGAGTGAAGGGAGTCTCTTTGGGGAAACTGAAGGAACCATGATTGCCATACAAGACCAGATTATTAACACTAAAAGCTACAGAAAACATATTATCAAAGAATCGACTGACGGGTCTTGCAGGAAATGCCATATCGCAGAGGAAACCATCCAACACGTCATATCCAGTTGCAAAATACTCACGCAGACAGATTATTTGCACAGACATAACCAGGTAGCCAACATCATACATCAACATCTAGCTAAGATACACAAGCTAAGGGACATTCACACTCCTTACTATAAATATATCCCCGACACTGTCTTAGAGAACACCACACATAAACTATATTTTGACAGAGCTATAATCACTGACAAAACTATCCCTCATAACAGACCAGACATTACACTAGTAGATAAGCAAAACAAAGTGACTTACATAATTGATATTTCCATCCCCAATACACACAATTTACAAAAGACATACACTGACAAAATCACTAAATATACGGATCTTGCACACGAAATAAAACGCCTTTGGGGAGTTAACAGAGTACACGTTGTTCCTATCATTCTTTCCGCCACTGGGATTATTCCACACTCGCTACACAAAAGCCTATCAACACTAAATTTAAACCCACACTTATACAAAACCTTACAGAAAGCCACAATTCTAAACACATGTCACATAGTAAGGAAATTCCTACACTCAAACATCAATACTCCCACGAGTGGATAACTTTCCCTCCCTCGCATTTGAGTCCCTTGGGCTTTGGCCCTCTTTTGGGTCCGCCTCTGGGATTGGCTTCCGGACTTGATCCGAGTTTGGTTTCTCCAAACAATGATAATAATAATAATAAATTTTCAGCATATAAATCAAAATATCACATCAATTAATGGGGTTCCTTCTTACACCATATTAAAAGTTTAAATTTGAGAAAATTAAGAACTATTACATCCTAGAATACTTCTTATTTTAGAATAATATTCTGTAACCTGTTCAAAGTTACACTCTTAATATGCTATATTCAATAATAATTACAAATATAAAAGTTAAAACCTTAAAAAAAATTTTGTTATCATCGATTCAAAAAAAACTTGCTCACATAAAATTATTATATATTTCATTTTATTGCACTCCATAACATTGCATCAGCATTAGATCGAAAATTAATACTCTCGTTAATTTTACTCTCCCCCCAACTTTTTATTCTTTTTATCCATTTTCATAATCTCCCATATTTTAACAAATTTAGCTTGCCCAAGTGGTTTTGAAAATTTCACAAGCTGCTTTTTTTTTATTTCGCATAATGCATTTTTTATTTTGCAAAATAAAACTTATGTTTTTTGGTCTGGTTTGATTAGGTTTTAGGCAGAGACAGTCGGAGAGGTTTGATTATCTTACATAACAGTCTCTGGTTTTAGGGCGCGTCATCTGCTGGGTCACTTGCGCCGAATCACTGAATTTTAAAAATTAAAAGCAAGATCTACTTACGTTTTGCAAAATAGATTTTTTTTTATCTCACAACTGCATTTTTAATTTTGCATACTGCATTTTTTATTTTGAATATCCACTTAAGCATTCCCAAAGACATATTTCACAAATTGAATTCAAAAATCAAAAACAATACATATTTTATCAATCTGATTGTTGCATTTTACGTTTTGAAGAAATGCATTTTAGCAATCGCATAAAGCTGTAAAAAAAAAAACGCACCTCACACCGCGATGTCTCCAACAGTAGGTTCACTGAAACTGTACAAATTTTCTCCATTTATAAAGAAATCTGATATAACGAAAATATATATAATTTATAATTTATTTTATGGACTTTTGTACAACTTTTGTTTGGAAATAACAAAATTTTGGAGCATATAGGACAACTTTGATATGTCAATCTGTATAAGAAGTAGAAAATTTATTAATGTCAAATTTTATTGAAAAAAGAAGTTAAACAAAGATTTGATATTTTTTTGAATCCTAGAACTAATTCTGTACTGTTTTTTAGTTTTTAAAAAGTATTGAACATGAAGCATTTTCATAAATAGCGCACGATTGAGTGTTATTTCTATGTCAGGTAATAAGGAAGTCCACTTTTACGTAAAAATAAATTCCCTATATCCACTATACGTAAAAATAAATTCGCTATATCCAATATACGTTTATAAAAAATGCGAACATAATTAATTGCGGGCATTTAAAAATTCTTTGTAAGTGGGTTCGACTGTAAAAACAATCTATGGCTTTGTTTGCTGTTGTTGAGCTATTTTATGACGAACGAAAGCATTTTCACCCATAACTACCATGTAGCGTGTAAACACGAAATCGGGTAGGTGGGAACGAAAATGGCGGATGAGCACCAACCCTTCATCAAGTTTCCCTAGTTATGTCACTTTTGCGCCGTGTGCCTATTCATATTTAGCTTCAACGCGCCGCAAAGTTAACGCCGACGTGTAGCGTACACGCTATGAGACTTTAACTCCTTTGTTTAAATCTTGAGTTTTTTTTCAGTGGCGCCTTCGGACGATTTGCGTGATCATTACTCCCTATCTAGCAGACGACTACACTTTAACTTTGCAAAATCGGTAATATGGTAACAACAGACGGTTTTACCCAACACTGTAGTGCTAATGGATGGAAGATTTGTAGATTTCTGTAAAAGATCGAATTCTTGATTTTTTTTTATTCTTAAAACTGTCACTTCTTAAAATTGAAAAGTAAAAACAAATTCCAGTCAACTATTCTTTCATCGTTTAAACTATTTAGAGCGAAAAGAAAAGATGGAGATGTATTTATTTCAGCTTTTACTTTTTGTTCCGTCAAGTTTAGCATGTGAATGATTAGCATATATGAACGATTTAGATTACCAAACATATGAGGCTTGACGGGATGAG
The DNA here is from genome assembly GCA_023313115.1 of Rhysida immarginata. Classification (NCBI taxonomy): domain Eukaryota; kingdom Metazoa; phylum Arthropoda; class Chilopoda; order Scolopendromorpha; family Scolopendridae; genus Rhysida; species Rhysida immarginata. The sequence goes on from JAHWFO010049713.1 coordinate 118,525, forward strand.
GGATTATGTGATTTCGAAATTTTAACAAAAGTGCATGGTAAAATGTGGAGGAGGGAGGGGGATAGGAAAGTATGAACCTATATAGACTAGGGCAGAGTGAATAAGTTAACATTCAACAATATGTTTTTATTTTTCAGCTATTTTTAGCAGCATCGTCTCCAGACTACCATCAATTACAACCTTGAAAAAAAATTTCAGAATATAATTCCTAAATTTATTAAAAAATGTTTTAGTTAACCAATTAATCGTTGAGTGAGGAGTCCTTAGTGCTGTTTCTATCAATAAAATTGGGAGAGACCTTATAACAATAATTGGATTGCAGAGTTTCCGACTAGTTTAGCCATTTATTCCCGGCTTTATCAAGGATACTGTTAACTATAATCTTCACTCTCATGTGCAATAATGTATTTGCTTTCTCATGTCCAATAATGTATTTACTTCCTCATGTTCAACAATAAGATGATACACCTTTGTTGTGTTGCTATGTTTTTTTTTACTTGCTGTTCTTTATTATGTTCTGAATGAGTGTCTATGGGCGAGGTCAAAAATGCAAACACCGAGTTGCGTTGGCGAAGCAATCGTTATTGCACGATTGTTAACGTATTGTTGATTATCGTAGCAACAATGATTTTCTTCACTAACTCAACTCGGTGGCAGCATTTTTGACCTCGCCCTTTGTATCAATGTCAGTTCTTTCAGATCTTCTGTTTTCAATGAATGTCAATGTCAGTTAATAAATTTTTATGTACTGTATCTCCTAATTTGATGACTTTTCTTTTAATAAAGATATGTGTTTTATAAATTAAACACTGATGCATTCTGCAATATTTATTGGAAGCCTAACATGTTAGTGTGCCTAACAGGGTTATGGGCCTGCAGGACAAATATGTTTCCAAGTCTTTAGAAGAGGAGTGTCTATTGCAAAGAAGATCTGAAGTATAAGAAGATAAAATAAACAAGTGAAATTATTAGATTTCATTTTACTTTAATTAAAAAGATATGGAGCCCTCCATTGATAAATTGAATGCTGACAATTACCATACATGGATCAATGATGTGAAAGTTATTCTAATGGATAGAGGTTGCTGGGGGTTTATAAATGGAAAAGAAGTGGAGCCCAAGGCAACAGCAAGCTTTAAAGAAAAGAAGGAATATAATATGAGAAAAGATTATATTAAAGAAAAGATTACTCAACAATCTATTTAAGTGTAGACAAGGAATATAGAACATTGATTTCTGACACACATGATGCTGCCGAAGCTTGGAGAAAACTAAAAGAACACTTCAAGCCAGATTCCCGAGCACGAATCAAACAACTATTAGATTCGTTTTTTAATGGTAGAATAGATCAAGGAGAAGATGTTGGTCTCTACGCCGCTCGTCTGAAAAAAATTATGAATGAGTTGAAAGAAGCAGGACACCCACTGGAGGACTTATATCAGAGCTTTCAACTGATAAGGTATTTACCTTTAAATATGCAAGGGATTGTTCAAATTATATATTGATCAATTTAAGTTTGTCAAAGTACTTAAAGAGCTATTGGCAGAAGAAAGAGGGTGAAGCAATGTGCTATTGACATAGGAAAAGAACAGCATCATGCACCCAGGATAAAAAGTACTATACAGAAAAAACGAGATGTTGCCATATCACCTAAGTTGATGAAAAATAAGTGTAAAGTAGGACCATGTTTTAAATGTCAATAATTTAGTCATCTAGCTTCACAATGTCATTTCAAGTCAGTAGATAAGACTTTTGTGGAAAAGACATTTGATAAATCATTTTTAACTAAAGCCTTTATTAATCAAGAAAATTATGTAAATGATAAAGAATCTTGGGTCTTTGATACTGCTGCATCTAGCCATTTTTGTATACGTGATACTTTTAGTAAATTTTTAGATGAACAGGGAATACATGCTGAAAGGACAAACACCTACACACCCGAACAAAAAGGGGTTCGTGAACGTTTTCGTTTTAATTACACAGCATTCAATGCTGTAAAAGCTATGCTCAATGAGAGTGGACTAGATAATGAGTTCTAGGCAGAAGCTGTTTTGTGTTTTACTTATGTATGGAATCGTGTTTGCCACCAAGGACAAACCAAGACCCCTTTCCAGCTATATTCGGGAAAGAAACCGTCAGTCAATCATCTTAAAAGTTTCAGTTGCACAGCTTATGAAGGTTTTCCCAAACAATTAAGGAACAAATTGCAAATGAGAACGGAAAAGGGAATAATGATAGGATATGCAATGAAAACAAAAAGGTATCGAATATGGATGCCGGATATGAAAGCTGTTAAAGAAACTATAAATGTTACATTCGATGAGAATAAAGGTGGCAAGGAATCTATACTGGGCCATATTAAAAATGATAAATTGGAAAAATATATTCCTCAAGTTTCAGAAGAATCTGAAACTGATGATGATGAACTAATAGAAAGTGTCCCTACAAAACATGAAATGGAATCTCTTCCATTTTAGAATTTTAAATGGATTAGAACTGCTGTTTGTAGACCTGATGGTTCTAAAACAGATATGTATTATGGCATTGAGGGTACCAATACGAGATTAAGATCGTATAATGATGCACAAAAATATTGCTCTTCACATGGTATAGATTACAAACGTGAATATTTTAATTTTAGTGGTGAAAGATTATACTGGTCCTGTAAATGAAAATCTTAATTTATATAGCAGTCATAATAATGCAAATGTTGATTTAGAAGCATGCCATGTAGAAGTTGTCATTCCAAAAAATTATAAGGAGGCAATTACATCATCCTCAAAAAATGAATGGCAAAAGGCCATGAAGAAGAGATCGACACTATGTTAGATAGGAATGTATGGCAGCTTGTAGAAAAACCACCTAATTTTAAAATATTAGGAAATAGATGGGTGTATACTGTAAAAAGGAATGAACAAAATGAAATTATTAGGTATAAGGCACGTCTAGTAGCCCAAGGCTATAAACAAGAAAAGGGTGAAACGTATGAGGAAGTGTTTAGTCCTGCTGTTAATTTTTCAGTGATAAGATTGTTTTTTACTATTTTGGTGTATTTATTAGGTTGGATCAATTGTCAACTTGATGTCACATGTGCATATTTATATGCAAACTTAAAGGAAAAAATTTATATGTATCAACCACAAGGCTTTGTTAATTCTAATAATCCAAACTTTGTATGTATGTTAAACAAAGCAATTTATGGTCTACACCAAAGTGGTAGAGAATGATTTTTCAAAATCCACAAAGTATTAGATACTTTTAATTTTAAAAAATTAAAATGGTGCAATTGTGTTTATATTTTTGATAAAATATTGTTCTGTTATTATATGTCGATGATATTGTAATCTTTAGTAAATCTGACGGACAAGTTGAAAATGTTATTTCAATGTTATGTAGCAAATTTGATATCAAAATAATGGGTAAAACAAGAAAATTGTTAGGTGTTGAATTTGAAGAATGTAATGGTAAACTATACATACACCAATAAGTTTATGTCAGGACGATCTGTAATATGTATGGGGGATTGAATATCCCTATTACCTCATTACCAATAGCTAAAGGAACTGTATTTACTAAATTAGATTGTCCCAAAAACGAAGATGAGATTAAAATAATGGAAAGATTACCTTACAGAAGTCTCATTGGTTGCTTATCTTATATGGCGGATCGTACAAGACCAGATATAAGTTATACAGTAAATATATTATCACAATTTCAAGAGAATCCAAGTTATGTTCATTGGAACAACTTATTAAAATTACTTGGTTATTTAAAGTGTACAGAAGGTTTAAAGCTTGATCTCTCTAATATTAATAATTTAAATATAAATTTTTACAGTGATTCAGATTTTGCTGCTAACAGAGATGATAGGATATTTATGGGAGGCATTATTTTATTTGTTGATAAAGTACCCATTATTTGGAAAACTTTTAAACAAAAATGTCCAAGTCTGTCTACAATGGAGGCAGAATATGTTACTTTAACTGAGGCAGCAAAGAAACTGTATGGTTTATACATATTTTAGATGAATGCAAATCTACTAAGGCTTTTAACTTAGATTCTTTTTATAAACTGATATGTGATAATCAAGCTGCGATTGGTTCCTCAAATTCCCCTATAGAAAACAGTAGAACAAAACCCCTTGATGTTAGATATCATATTTTAAGAAATCTTGTTTGTGAGAAACGTTTTGCTTGAAATACGTGAAAAGTAATCACGCTGATATTATTACGAAAGCATTACCAAAAGAGAGATTTAATAAATTTGTCGAAAGTATTTTTGTAAAATAATTTTTATGGAAAAATTAGTATTTTATGAGATGTACTATCCTGAACCTGGGAGGGGGGAGGCAATGTTAACTATAATCTTCACTCTCATGTTCAATAATGTATTTACTTTCTCATGTCCAATAATGTATTTACTTCCTCATGTTCAACAATGAGATGATACACCTTAGTTGTGTTGCTATGTTTCTTTTACTTGCTGTTCTGTAAAATGTTCTGAATGAGTGTCTTTGTATCAATGTCAGTTCCTTCAGATCTTCTGTTTTCAATGAATGTCAATGTCAGTTAATAATTTTTCATGCACTGTATCTCCTCATTTGATGACTCTTCTTTTAATAAAGATATGTGTTTTATAAATTAAACACAGATGCATTCTGCAATATTTATTGGAAGCCTAACATGTTTGTATGCCTAACAGATACACACTAGAGGTTACATGCCCTTATAAACAGAGATATGGTATAAAGTAAGCAAATGATTGAATAAAGATATAACGAATAGTTTACAAAGTATGATATTGACATCGTTCAGAAATAACGGGAATGGGTAAAGATAGTACCAATAATGAATGAGGTGATATTGTAATACTGATAGGCTATAAGAATCTATATATATAAAGAAGGATGTTTGTGGGTCTGTTTGTTTGTTTGTTTATGGGTTTGTTTGTTTCTTATGCAAATCTACAGTTTTATTCCGATCTTGATGAAATTTTGCATACTTCACCTTCAAAGCATGAGGAAGGTCACTGCCTACCTAAGATTTCGGAAAAATAATAATTGTTGATAAAAAATCGATATTCATGGTTATGGCAGGGCATATTAATGAGAAGTATCTCATGACCAACAATGCAAGGCAAAGTTTGTGCAACAGTAGGTATCAACAATGGTATAAACACGCAATGCACAAACATTCTGCTCGGGCCAACAATATATATCTCATGACCAACAATGCAAGGAAAAGTTTGTGCAACAATAGGTATCGACAATGGTATCAACACGCAATTCACCAATATCAGTGAGCACAAAATGATGATGCAATGATAGAATATTCTTTTCCAAGAATTAAAAACATTGAACAAGAAATGGATATAATAGACGATATAGATAGGGCAGTCTCTCTCGATGAGGCAAAGGAGATACACGTGTCTTCCTTCAGCTCCCTAACAAGCGTTCAGACGATTGGGAAAAGTGTGTATATGTTTCTTTGTGAGTGTGTGTATTTGTGTGTTTAGCACGTTTTAGCAGTGCATAACCTATTAGAGTTTATTTCCAAAAAACACATCAGTTTATTTAACTTCTTGAGATTGTTCTGTTTACCTGCTGTGTAAGTATCCCGGGCAACGCCGGGTCCTCTGCTAGTCTTCTATATATATAAAGAAGGATGTGTGTTTGTGGGATTGTGGGCTTGTTTGTTTGTGAGTTTGTTTGTTTTTTATACAAATCTACAGTTTTATTCCGATCTTGATGAAATTCTGCATACTTGACCTTCAAAGCATGAGGAAGGACACTGTCTACCTCAGATTTCGAAAAAGTAATAATTATTGATAAAAAATCGATATTAATGGTTATGGCAAGGCAATAATGAGAAATATCTCATGACCAACAATGCAAGAAAAAGTTTGTGCAATAATAGGTATCAACAATGGTGTCAACACGCAATGCACCAACACTATGCAATGATCACCAATATACACTGTCATATCACTGAATTATGACCCCCCTCTTAGTAATGGGAGTAGCTATCCTTCGCCGCTATAACTGCTGTTAGGCGTCATGGCATGGATGCAAGAAGTGCTCAGTATGTGTCCGATGGTATGGCAGTCCATTCCGCTTGAAGCGCTGTCCACAGAGCTTCGAGAGTCATAGGTGGAGGGTCCAGCTGCCATACATGGCGATCAAGGTGCTCCCACAGATGCTCGATTGGATTGATGTCCGGCGAATCAGCGGGCCATGGGCGCATTCGAATCTCAGTAGAGTGTTCCTCGAACCAGTCCAGATGGAGTCGTGCCTTGTGGCAAGGTGCATTGTCCTGCTGGAACACACCTTCACATTGTCCTGATGTGCGGGTGCATCTGGTCCGCTACGATTGACAGACAGCCACAGGCATTCAAATTGCCCACTAGATGAATCACTGGACCTAACTGCTCCCAAAAGAAGATCCCCTACACATGTACACAGTCCCCACCAGCCTGTTTCCGGCCCACAATAGCCTCCTGCTGTCGCCATCGCCCGTCAAGCTTATGGAGCAAAGACTTTCACTCGTCGGAGAAGGCGACCTTAGCCCACTCGTTTGTGGTCCAATCGCGGTGCTCACTGCAACCATGCGTCGACTGTTCTAGCCCATCCCTAGCAGGGTGTTTTCAACGGTAATGTTGGATACACGTCTGTTGGCATCACTGTTGAATCTGGTGGTCAGTTGATGGACTGTGGCTCTACTGTCACCTTTTACGAGTTACCGTAGGCGCTGCTTACCCCGTCGGTCGATGGCTCGTGACCCTTTACAGTGATGGCGTTGGGACACGATTTCTGTCCCAGCTGTCCACTCTTTGTATTCCTTCACTACAGCGGACCGTGAACAGTTCACAGATAGGGCCGTATCGGAGATGGTGCCACCCTTGCTGCGATAGCCTATTATCATCCGTTTTTGGATGGCCGCTAACTCCGGACGTTTACCTATCTTGAGAAAAAGCTATATGGGCATTTGAAACATATGAACAACGGGAGTTTCGAATAGAGCAAGAGGTTATAAGAGCTTCTACGTCAAGGGCAAAAAAAACTTGAGTCTAAAATATCTGGTGGTGCTCTGCTTTTTGCTTTAAAAATTTCTATAGCCTCAAGGGTCGCAGTCTTGAACGAGTCGTTGCAGAGATGGAGAATGGACATTATTTCTTTGTGTAGCGATTCAGAAAAGCAACAGATCAATCTTTTCCTGCCATTTTTCTCTGAGTGTTAAATGGTTTAGCAACAGAATTCGATACAGCATATCTAAAGGCTGCAAGGAGAAGATCGAACAAAGCAACGACTTTCCATTAACAACAGACTTTCAAGAATGTTTCTACTCTTGATGTGGAGAGAACACAGGCTGTCCACCCATTTTCCGACTCTTTGAATCAGCTAATTTTACGGTCACATGGTGAAACAGTGTTGTTAAGGCACACGGAATGTGATGCTTGCTTGATGCTTGGTCATTCTTGAAACCACAACTTTAACAGCTTTTGGCATCGTCTCAGACCATTTCCCACATTTGTCCTTTGATTTATACGTGCCCATGTTTTGATGATGCAAAGAAAAAAATTATCGTCATATTTTAATATTAAGATACACATTTAGCATAAATAATGTAACTTAAATCTACTTTTGGGATTTTCAAATCAAAAATTGACTAATTAAAATAGCATTTTGAGACGTTATCACATGTTAAGTAATGTATTCATTTTATGATAGACTTGGTCACAGGAATAATAGCAGGTATTATTCGGATTTACAGTGGGAGTAAAGTAATATAATTGTTTTTGTAGTAGTGATCTATTGCGTTGATAGAATTCAGGATTATAATTTTGGATATTAATCGAAGGCCCACAATTGTGAAATAGCACGTAGGGTGGTGCAATGACAGGAAGAGGCATTCTTTGGGGATTTAAATAGATATTGTTGATATTGGTCATTGGATTCCTTGATGAGTGGGAATATTGAATTTATTAATAATTTGTTTGTGTCATGAATTTCGTGTAGTATTTGAAATCATTGTTGTTTTTTGAGTTTAATCACTTTGGAATCTTATAAGATGTGATTGGGAAAGGGAGACCGGATGCGTGTTGAGTATAAATACGAGTGTGGGAAAACGAAA
>JAHWFO010049713.1:126663-138061 GCA_023313115.1 Rhysida immarginata
GACACTTTGAGACCTCCAATGGACTCACTCACTAATCGATCCGGATTATCTTCAGGTGTGTTTGTTTTTTGTGCTTCAATGTGATAAGTGATATATTTTATGGCCTGTTTAACACAGGAGGTGTTTTGTGCATTAATTTGGATTAAAAGTGATTACAAGTCTGCAGGTGTCTGAAACTACGCTACTGTAAGTAGAAATGAACTTAAATGTGTAAGATTTCTTTGGTTGTCATGACAAAAAGTGTGATACAGAACAATTTGAGAGAACTTCCTTTGAATTGAGTGTTTTTAGTAATACTATCTCTTTCCTCAGGGCAATTGAGTTTTATTGATATTTATTCATATTTTGCATGTTATCTTAGTCATAAGTACTTGGGGAATTTAGCATTTACTTTCTTCTTTGTAATAAGATCTATCTACTTTCTTTTCCTTAGATGTAAGATTTTTATTTATTTTTGTATCTCATTGGTGATTCTTTTTACCTTGAATAAAAGATGTTTATTTAGTTCTAATCCTTGCCTTGCTTATTGAGATAAATAAGTCACAGCCTGCCATTTTAGAAGAACCCAACCTTTGTCTTTGATTATGTATAGTGTTTTTTACTTTCTTTGAGTATTGGTGTTGAGCTAGCCAGATTTTGAATTCATTACATTGGATTCTGGTGCTGATTTGAGAAAAAGGGGGGTGGTCCAATCAAATTGATTAAGGTTACATTGGCACCCATTGTGAATATGAAATCAATGATGTAGGGTTACAATTTAAATGAAAATGTTTATGCGAATGTGCTGGAGATTTACATAAATATACATAAATGCACGACATTTACTTAAATTATGGTACATGCACATAAATAAAATAGTGTAAAACCTATTTAATGTATCTAGCGTCATTATCCATATCACCCATTCAAACATTTTCCAATTCAACCGTATTTATTGACATCTTCGTTATGACGTAAAAAGGTTGGTTGGTTGGTTTATTAGAAATTTTGGCGTCGACTACTAAGGTCATTTTGAGCCTTTTACACAAGTTATATCTGTACGCAGCCCAGGACAAACACAAACATCCATGCCCACAGCGGGATTCGAACCCATGACCAGGAGGACTCTAGTACCAGAAAGCCTACGCCCTAGTCCTCTCGGCCACCTGGCCGGCACATGAAAAGGAAATGCTCTTTTGGATTAACACTGCTCGAACCTCGTAGATTTGAAGCTAATGAAAAAGCATTATAATGTACCTAAATAGATCTGTCTATCAATAAATACAATTTCACAGTCATGGTGTAATAGTAAGTTCAGTGAATTCATAGCAAATCTTACTGCATATTCAGCTAACCTCTGAAATATTCGGAATTTGTGGCGCCTGCTTCAGATACCGCAGCCCTTCCCAAATTACCAGGATGGCTAAGCAAGACATGTTTAATCGATAACAAATGATTTCCGTTTCTATGGTGACGTCGATTGTGATCCAGCAACATTAAAATAACCAACTGCCCAAATCACCATCCACACCAATTCACCCTGACCTACTCTAGATTTCTAAAAAAACGGCGCTGCTTATGCATGTGAAAAGATTTTCTCCATTAAGGGGGATATTCGAATAAATTACGCTCATTGGGATGTAGGAGCGCTAATTTTACAGTGCTAAAAAGGGGGGGGGGGCGATATATTTTGTAGATGATCCCTATAAACTTTGGAGAAGTCAATACTTTCATTCTACTTATTAAATATTTTTTTGTAACATTTATACTATAATCTTGTCAAATTCTATAAAACTTTTTGTTCAACATTATTACTAAAGTATACTCTTATATTAACACGCTCTTGGACTATGTATGTGAAATTTATGGTACGGAACCTTTCAGTGGAATTTTGAAGCATTACCGCCTATTTATTCCCGCTGAAAGTTTACATGCAGGTTTGCTCCTGATGGCAACGCATTTTAGCAACTTTTTCAAATTGGTAAGATGTGCTAATTAGCATATTTCTCAAGATATTCATGCATGCCCCCTTGGACCCATGCAACCTCGTTTACATGCATGTTTTCTTTGTGAAAGAATTATCCACGTTTGTGATGATACAGCGCATCATAGAAGGGTTTTGATATACCCTTATGGTACACCCAGGACTGATCCCAGGTTCGTGGTGTTTTAGCATAAAATAAGAATTCCAAAATTATTACTTCAAATACGTGATTTTATTCATCACTTATGCACATCGTCTCATTTCATATATCAGTTAACACAAATCAGCAGTGGTTCAGGGGAGAATGCTTTACGAATGGTAAATGCAGTTACATCGATTTTACCACCAGATCCAAGTGATGTTAGTTACCAAATAAATCTTCAATATGGCTCGTCAATTTGAGGTCATCATTCCAGATATTAAGTCTCATCCATTGATAGAATCCGTGTTTCTTCTTCACGATAAGGTCCAGAAATCATTTAAAAGATTCAATTGCGCAATTACTAAGATTCTTATGCATGATACAATATGCAATCTAACTTAGATATCATCGTGCAGAAAACGACATAACGTCGTACAATCTCAATATGCAATGCATCAGGACAGTCTTACCTGTGTCCTCCTTTCTTTCACGACGGAATACAGTCAGAGTCTACCGACTTCAACCGTTCCTGGTTTACCATATTCGAACGCTCAGCTCATCCTAGGTTTCAACATTGTCTTATACAACAAGCCTAAATTTACCCTATGAAAAGTGTTAACAGTCCGGAGATATCTCCGAATACACTAATAAGTTCTAAGGGACTTCATTTGCAGACCGATCCAAACTTATATAGTTATAGAGAGCTTTAGTACCTATCCCGCCTTTTTATCTCCAGTAACCCAGCTTAATTCAGGGTCCCATGCATTGCCTTAAAAACAAAACGCTATCTCCTCGTCTGCAATGTCCCATCGTGCTCAAAAAAGTTCACGCCAACAATAATCATCCCCTTCAACAAAGGCATTAAATCTCATTTCTTGAAGCCGCAGCTATTCTCAGAAAAGCTTCCCCTTTACCACGATACAAAAGGCCAAGAATGACAATCGTAATGGTTAAAACAACCGCCAAGTAAAACAACAAAGTAATGATAAAAAACTAATTTTGAAACGAAAAAAATTAGTTAAGGCATCCTTATACAAAAATATAAGGATTTTAGCATCAAAATGTTATGAGCTTTAGCGGCTGTGACTGTAGTAAGTGGAGGGGGACAAATTTTTCAAATACAATGGCTGCTAAAATCCTAGGCCTTTTCGTTCAAAAGTTAGTGTCAATGTCAACCAGTGATGGGTGAAATGTGCTGGATGATTACTACAAAGGATGGCTTTACTAATTCCCTCAACTGAATCATCATCAGAACTGATGATAATGTAAAGATTTTTAGTTCATTACAGGCTTGAGTAATTGAGTCTGGGATAGATTAAAGGCGGCACGGATGATGTTGTTAAATGCGACATTCAATCTCATATGCATGTATTCCATATTAACACGCCATAAGTAATTTTAGGTAACACTTTGGTTTTATAATGATTATAATTTCCCTTTTAGTTAGGGTTCGTCGTAGTCTATATACGAGGAATCTTAATTCATTACAAGTACTAATTACCATCTCCGTATGCAAGGAGAATTTAAGATTACTAACATAAATAACATCCAAGATTCTATGACCCTGAACAGGAGCTCGTGCATTTTTATGAATAATTAAAATAGAGGTTTTTATCAGTATTAATTTTCATTCCTCTATTATGAAATCATGATTTAATCATCACCACATCATGGTTAATGTCAGTATTGATCTCATTAACGGCGTTTTCATTATAGGTCCTGGTTAATATTTTATCATCTAAGAAAGGATCTAAGCTTAAATCTTAGGTCTAAATCAAAAATTGGCGACGATAAAATGAGAAAAAGGATGTTATTTATTGATGAGCTTTGTGGAATACCACGTTGCGATGGATACTGATGAACTTTTCCGTCCACTGTAAAACATATCATTCGATTAGAAAAGAGATCCTGCATAAGATGCATCGCTCGACCAGATATATCTAGAGCGCTCAATTCCTCAAAGAGTTGTTTATGCGGTACGGTGTTAAAAACCTTGGCAATGTCGACACAGATGATGACTAATTGGTGTTTAGAATCCAAGGCTTCTATAGCTTCTAGTTGGATAGAAAAAAGTAGATCTTCTGCCGAGGTGGTAGGTCGACCTTCATATTTTTCAAAAGGGATCCTTTCCTAGAGACAACTAATCATAGGACCAAAAATGATTTTCTGTATTATTTTAAATACAATTAGCGAAGAGGCCATTGCCCTCTAATTTTTGAAATCATTCACATCAACCGCTTTGAAAATTGGTTTTATGAATATCTTTTTAAGATTTGCCAGTATATGTCCAGCATCCCAAATTCTCCTTATTAGGTGGGCCAATAAACTGTTTCCACACTGTCCCCAATTTTTCACAACTAAATAGTTAAGGCTTGCATCATTTTTGTTGTATATTAATTTGATCACCTTTTCAATCCAAAACCCAATCGATCTTAGGCAAATGAAACGGATTAGGCAAAGACTGCGGCAATGGTATTTGTAAGGGATTATCGATCCATTTTAAATATAGCAGCACATATTCATTTTTAAATCTGTTGCTCTTCCTAGTACGGGTTCTTCGCACAAACTTCCACAAATCAAAGTAATTATAGATGTCATAATGAATATTCTTTTAGATTTTTTATTTCCTTCTTATATAATTTGCTAAGGGATATAAGTTCTAAAAGATCATTCATATTTTTTGTGTATTTTCAATTTTCTCTCTAAATCTGTTTAAATCAGTTTTTAGTGTATATTAGCTAAATTTTTTAGTAAACTACTATAAGTATATAATAATAATTATTAACTAAAGAAGCGTCTCCAAGCATAGGTAATGATTTTTCAATTGAAAAATCATTACTATAAGTGTACAAAATTTCAAGTTTCTAAGCCTTTTCGTACAAACATTATAGATCTGTTTGTGTTTAGGGCCCCTGCCAGGGCCTCAATGGACTATATAGGTTTTAGTGTATAATAGCTAAAATTGCAAGTAACGCTCAATAAATATACCAAATTTCGGGTTCTTAGTTTTTTTTGTTAAAATGTTATAGCTTCAATAGTATTTGGAGCCTCGGGACGTCCGACGGGGCCATAGAGGCTTATATCTCTTTTCTTGTATATTGGTTTTATTTTTTTAGAACCGTTGTCACAAAGGATTGCGACAGTTACGGGCTCTAGTATTCCAGTATTTCTAGCAGACGATGTAAGCTAAGAAATAATGCTGGAGTTCGTCTGTCGCCATCTGCGGACAACAGATGTCGCCTTCCGCAATCTATAGAAAACTGCTTTTATATGATCCCTGATTGCGGAAGGAAGAGAAGAAAACGGCGCAAGCGAATGCGCGTAAAAAAGTTGGACGAGCGGGAGCTAGAAATCAAGGATTCGGCTAGAGAGATTGAGAGGGGAAGGTTTCCCGTGAATCCGCTCTCCACTTCTTCAGAACACGTCCGAGAAGGTTCTGGGAGAAAGTGTTCGACGCCACATAGGCTGAAGAACAGTGCAAAAGAAGAAAAAGGAATTGCAATTGACGCGGACATTGACTCATATATAGACAATGGCAATATTGTGTCTTGTAATAGTATTGATAATTCTCATGCATTACTTCGTTCTTCACCAAAAGAAATTGTGGATATTTCTCCGAATGAAATGTCTGCCGCCTCATTTGCCATAGAACAGCTTCACTAATCAAGCCACGCTCCGACAGAGCAGAGGACAGCTTTACAAAACCCTGTCTCCTCCATTCCGATAAACGTATCGCAAGAAGGAAAGGACGATGCTCCCTCCGAGCAGAGGACAGCTATATTTCTGAGACAACACTACTATTTTGGACCTGGACACGACCGAATTTTTCTTTCAACGAGATTCGGAACATCACTCGTCGTGGTACCAGAACTTCGAGTGTGTTCATTACGGTGTTTTCCCCACTGAGGATTTGACACCATTTTCGCCAGACGACATAGTCACCGGCATATTTCCCTGGGCCATTCCAGCTATCATAAGGGAGAGTCTCGGCACCTTTACCCTACTCTCGAGGTAAGCCGATATTCCAAATTTTATCCAAGCTAAATTCCCTTGATAATAATTTGCTTTATGAGGCTCAACTGTAAATGTTTAAGACCTGGCAAAATCAGCTCTCGCTCTCGACACTTTGCCGTGCATAATTTTTTTTCTGTGCTCGCATTTTTAAAGTTCAGCATCCTAATTTATTAAGGGCCGTAACTAGTGTGGCTAGATATTTCTCTAGGCTTACATGAGCGTTGAGTGGGTTAGGGCTATGATAGTTTAGTGGGGTAAATAACTCAAAGATTATTTTAGTTTATTACCTAGAAGGATTTATAGCTTTAGGAGTACAACCAGACTGTTGCTATTCTTTCCTCATGGCTACTTTATTTGTATTCCGTAGCTTCCCTTGCGGTCTGGCCCCAGACGTTCAACGCATTGCATAACCGCGTGGTATAAAGCGGCTAGCAGCAACTTATTCCAGTCCATTATAAAGAAAGCATCCCGCTTCGAAGTAGCAAGTCTGCGTCAGCTCAGCGCGGCTATACTTACTTAGTTTACAATTATTTGGGTCGGTCAAATTTTGTTTAGAAGACGTGGCTCCTTGTTTTATCCATTACAGGAATAAGGACAGCCGTCTTTCTTCGATACTTACCTTAAATTATTGTGAGCGAGAATCCGTCGCCTTTTTCAGTGGGTGATTTTCCACGTGTCAGTGGAATTCCCCCTTAACCATTTAATTATGTTAGGAGTACCACTTCACATTAAGTGTGTGGACTCCCCTCTAAACATATCATTTTGTTGTATACCTTTAAGTCAATAAGGAATTAAAGTCTATGATTATAAATATACTTAATAAATGTATGCTCCTTGATCACGTAACTCTTGTCACTCACACTCTTCCAGTGCACATGTTCGTGACAAGCAGACTACAAATTTACGAAATTTAAGGATTTTAGGCCTCTTTGTTCAAAAGATAAAAAGGAACCATGAAATTTATACAACTGGCCTCTGAGGGGCCTTGGCCACCCTAGAGGATTCGCTATATTTTTCCCACCGTCCTTTGTATAGGGCCTACGTGTGGTGTACAAAATTTCAAGCCTCTAGGATAATCTTTTCAAAAGTTATGGCTGCTACAATGAACTTTCGGGGAGATTTCCCTATGGTGGGTGCCTCCCCTTCGACCTGTGATGCAGCGAGCTGGATTCTCGCTGGGTTCCACGATGCTCAGGATATGAAAATTAAGAAAATACATATTAATAAAAGAGTGATATATAGATAATAAACGATAACGACGAGATATCGTGACTTGAAGTCTTACCTGCATTGTTATAAAGATGGATTGTTGCGTTCAACTGGAAGAAACAAGCTTTGTTAAGAGTGTAACTAGGGACAACGGATGAAGTTTTTTTGCGTTGCGACCGCCACGGAGGACGGAAGCTTTGCTGGAGCCAGGAGTTCTCAAATGCCTACGGAAATGGAGCTTTCCTTAGGCAAGAGGTGAGAAACATGCCATAAGCGCTAAAGCTTAATCAGAGATGAAAGTAGCAGGATACGGCCATAAGAACCAAGTATTTACACAGATGACTTGGATTGAACCTGGAAAGATGTTGATATGAACAGCGCATTCGAACGATAGGCCCAGGAGGTACGGGACAAAAACGCATGGAGCCTTCTGTAATTCCGGTACGGGTCTTAATTTGTTGGCCATAATCCCAAATCTTGTGAACCTTTTACCTGTCCAAAGATTTTTCTATATTTTCCTAGGATTACGAAACGTAGAAATGGAGATATCGAAGCTGTGCAATGCCGCCTTGGAACGCCAGGACAAGCAGCACCACTTCCTGCAGAGAAAAAACGCATGAAACGTTCAGGTCTTAAATAGGTTTAGGTTAACGGGTCACCCTTACTAACAAAATTAACTTACCTCAAAGAATCCCCAGTCCCAAAACTCCATAGTCATTGGCCCCCCCTCCCCCGTTGATCTGCCCCTTATAGAAATCATATTTACCTGATGAACTTTGACAGACATGTTCCAAAATAATAATCATAAAGATAATAATCATAAGACGTAAACTAGGTGGGAAAATAATAATAATTGACAGAAAAAGGAATTTTAGAAGAAATGAACATAAAGAAGTACAGATAAAAGGACAATAGAGGTTTAAATAAAAATAAACTAAATCAGTATAATTATCACAAAGGCTAGGAGTGCCCTGGACTCCGTCGAGTAAAGAAAAACACCAGAAAGTCTTTCATGCAGCGCACATGTTGTAAATGCTGTGTTACAGATATTCAATGTTGATTATTTACTAAAAGAAGTTTGATTTAAATAGACTAATTTGATAATTTTGTGAAAAGCATAGTTAAACCCCAGGAGGGAATTTTTCCGAGAAGGACAATAGTTGATAATATTTATTAAAAATTACCTTTAATCAATTATATCTTTAACCAATTGTTTCTTTTCTCTTCTATTATTCTTTTTTTTCTCTGCACCCTGCAGGAAGAAGATACATCAAGCCCTCATCGTAAGAGCGCACGAATTATAAATACAGACGGAGCCATTTATTGTATTCCATTCCTTTATTTGAATATATGGTCATTAAGGATTACTAATAAAGTTTACGATCCCCAGGGTTTTTTGTACGAGACCTATAGCGTAGGGCTCAATTTTTGATAGTAGTAAGTACCAGAAAGCAGGGATGGCATGGAAATTTATTCACTCGGAGAAAGAGGACTGCTACAGAACCCCAGCGACACTTGAGTAGTCATAGCTTTAGATAACAGGACCGTTACAATACATATATACATACATTGTAACACCTGTATCGCTCAGGTTAACGTGTCAGATAGACTTCCCTTTTATAAATGTAAATGTCCCTTTCCCCGAGCTCACATGATTTAAGAACCACGTGACTATTTCTTTCTCACTTAGCAAAATACACAACACATGTGTCGGATTAGATCAGGGCTTTATTTCGTTTCACGTTCTATAACTCAAACTCTTCTTTAACATACATCTTAGAATTAGGGAGTCGATAAATATCGAAGGTTATCTTTCTTTTGTCTTTCTTTGTTCGCGTCATACAAAGATGGCCAAAATTCTAAAACCATTACCAAATGCTATTGTAAGAAATATTCGTTTCCTGAATGCGTAAGGGACAGCATTAACTTGTGGGATTACACGTTCTTCCACTTAACCAGTCCTCGCAATTAGTCTTTAGGGATTCGGGTATATTTTCACTTTAGTATAATCAAAGAAGCTGCTTGCCCACTTCACCAAGAAGCGTGATTGTTGCACCGTGTGATTTCAATTTTCAGTTCAGTGACCAATAAAATAATCCATTAAGGAATGACATAACCAAGTACCGAAAGTTAAAGTAAACCATTCGCGGAACCATATTTTTAACCGCCCTATGTTAACATTGTAAGTTTCTAATGAACCGTAATGGTTCCACTAAACCAGATTCCTTGGAACGAATTTCGACTATCATTAATTTTACATTATATTCATTCATGGCACATCATTCGAAGTTGTTTGATATATTATATGCCGTATTTTAGCTTTGAAAGTCCCAATGAACCACACTGATTCCACTACCACACTGATTCCACTAAACCAGGTTCCTTGGAACCAATTTCGACTATCATTAATTTTACATTACATTCATTCATGGCACATCATTCCAAGTTGTTTGATATATTAAATGGCATATGTTAGTATTGAATGTTCAAATGAACCATAATGGTTCCACTGAACCAGGTGCCTTTGAACCAATTTCGTCTATAAATAATTTAACGTTAAATTCGTGCCCAATTTATTTGATCATTAAAAATATTTGAGGGTGTCATAAGGGTACCATCAGAGCACATGCAATTGTTTCGATTTCAACCATTTTCAAAATGTTTCTTCCCCGAAACCATATTTATTAATTGACGAAAATATTAATTTATATGCGCTTCTATCTCGTTATTATGATTTCTTTGATATATTACTTAATATATCTCTCCATTGAAATTTGCTAGGTGGGGTCGTGAAGATATCATTTGTGCACGTGCCAATGAACTGATTTAGAAAATGTTTGTGATTGGTTCGTGCCATGAACCATATTCATCGACTGACGAAAACAGTTTTTGGAAATCTTTCATAGCCTCGGAGGCGTTAGAGTTACGGACAGACGGACGGACAGACAGACAGACAGACAGACAGACACTTTTCCCCACACTAAAAGCATAAAGCACTTTTCGGTACATAATAAATACTGACCATTAGCCTCTGTGACTAAACAGGTTGGGGTACGTATGTATTCAGCAACTCCCGGAAGAGGACGTCGTAGACAGAACGCCGAAGGAGTTTGAGTAACGGAAAACAGTGACCAATGAGGCCCGCAGGGCCAAGAGTTATGTGAGGCACAATTTTACGGTCGAAAACTGTACGGTCTCCAACTATTTCTAATTGTAGTGCATTGGCAATCAGGGCTGTCCACTGTCAAGCCAGCTGCCCTTGTCGATTTTGGCTTGGAGTCCGATTCAGTCCCATCCTTTTCTCCTTACCTGGTTTATAGTGCAGCATGTATTTTGAAGGGTCTGATACCTTCCGTTTGCCTTATTTGATGGCTTCATCCGTCATTCGGCGTTTCATTACTTTTCTGCGCTGAAGCATTATTTGTGATTCCTACTAATCCTTGTGTCAGAGCCGCTGACGGGAGCGAAGAAGAAGACAGGCATGGGGGCGAATCGACTGGGGCAAGAAGGGAAGGAAGGAGAAGAGCGCCACTCACCAAGCAAAAAAGAGAAGCAGAGAAGCCGAACATTCAAGAAAGAAGATAGTGAAAGCCCATTGGACAAGAGCTTTAGTATGCAAAAAAGGAAGAAGAAAAAACAGAATAAAAACCCAAGGAAAGACACAGAAGAGAGGTCAGTCGAAAAGAAGTCAGCAGGAAAGAGGTCCGACAGGAATGAACGAATGTGCCTCAACCGAACCCGGAGCGATGATAGAACTTCGAATCCGCCTCAGCAAAAGCCTAAAGTGGAAGGTTTCTCGACGGAGAAGATCGAATTGGATCCCTAAACGAGTAGAGAGGCCCACGGACGATCGACGCCGAACCCGGATTTTCGAGAACACGGGAAATAGTTTCTCAGGCGACGGCAATACAAGACAGAGGCTCCGGCGTAGGTGGATTAATTTATCTCGTCATTACAAGGCAAGTCATAAACCTCATAGTGATCATGATAGTGAATTAACATTAAACATTTGTGACACTAATGATAATTGCAATCCCGGCAATGGGTTAAGAAATAATGAATTTTCGACT
>JAHWFO010049713.1:138071-159631 GCA_023313115.1 Rhysida immarginata
TTCTCTCTATCACTTGGTTAATCTTTACTTACAAAAAGAACGTGATACCTTGCGTGTTTATTTTATTTTTGTGTCCCTGTTATCGTGTTGTTTTTTTATTTTGTCCCTACTGACAGATCCGAGTCTTCGTATCCAGCAACAACCGATCAAGATTTACCTGAGTCAGCATGATGACGCCCTCGACCTACCGCTCCGTTGGATTTACTGATTCCGAAATGAAAAATGGAAGTAAGTGCTTTGTTTCAAGCCACCAAGAGATCGCCTGATTTGTTTCTTTTCTTTAATTCCTTCTCATTTAGGCAAAACCCGTTCTTCAACTGCACTATCCGCCCATTTTGTGTGACGAATGTGATAATACTCATTTGTCTGATTAACTGTTGAGTAAGAATAATCGTTCAGTTTCGTCGACTGTCTGCGTACGTGAAGAACCAGGAACCAGTCGTTTTATGGGAACTGAATCTCAACGCTTCTTGTTAAGCAAACCATCCAATTTCCATTTTTGTTAACCGCTTGGAGTTTTTTATTAAACCTTTTTCTCCAATTTTTTACGTTAACGCAAATATCAATTTGCTGAATTGTAATTTATTTAATCACTCCCGATTGAAAAACTAACTGTTTATGGAACTTTGTCTTAATTATTGAAATGAAAATTTATAGAATATGTATTTCTATTTATCAAGACCTTCAATTATCCTTGAATTTGTTTCTCTATGAACAAAGTGAAAGTTACCGTATTTTTGCAAACTCGTCTTTCTTGTAGTTACCATTAGTTTTAGCCACTTTTCCATTAACCTTTGAAAGTTCAGATAGTGGGAGCGCAATTATACGTACATAAGAACATACATGCTAAAACCCTAAAAAATGATGTAAAGAGTCATGTAGGAAATTGGAGCAAAGTGAAAACATGTGAGTGATCAACAAACCGTCACAGTGATATTGTCGTGGGATTAAATATGAATAAAGAAAGTATAATAAATGAAACTGCAACCAGAGAAAATTAAGATTGGAGAAAAGAAGATAGGCAGAAAAGGAGAAACGTGCATACGAAGAACCGTCTGCTAAGCGCACACAGTTAAATAAACAAAAATATAAAAAAAAGTAGAAAATAAAGAATTTATCAATTGTTTTTAAAACTGTTTTTGTAAAACACAACTCTTAAATTAACGCACTAAAAGGTAAAAATAATTTAAGCTTTGATGTTGATATGTAAGATTGTGTGAAAGTCATGGCTTCAAATTAAAAGTTTGATATTTATGCCAATTTTTTATTATGCGTGATGAATGGCCTAATGAGTGAGGAGGTCAAGTCAAAGTACAAATAGTAAAGATTTTTTTACTTTGACGTGTTACTAATCATGTTCTAACATTATAATAATGATTATTTGTTTATTGTCATAAGAAAAAATAACACATCACTGTTGAGCGGAAGTTAAGCTCAGCATGCAAGCCGGTGGCGTTATTAGCATGCTCTTTGTGAGATTCCATGTAAAACTGTTTTCACAGCAGTTTTCTTTCTACCTGTTCATAATTATCTTGTCGGTCTAAAACCAGCTCTCGATGTACAATGTTCTTTCTAACTAGTCTCCATACAATGTTATCTTACATTGAATAAATTAATGTTTCGCTTTGTACTTGTCTCCATTGTCTATATTCAAGTTTAACCACAGCTCAAAAGGTTATGGGCCAAGCATTATGCAAGTTTGAACATCGCTGTTGCTGTCCCAGGCGAACTCCGCCGTTGCCATACCAGACAAACGCTGCCGTTGTTGTAACAGTCGAAGGCCCCATTGACACAGCAGTTGACGTTCCACTTCGTTGCTGAGATTACCCTACCATTCGAATTCATGAGATGGAAAACTTGGAAAACAAACAAAATCCATGAGACAAGTGTTCCATTTGTCTTATCATGAATTACAAAAGCTGAGTAACAAAAGCGATCAACGCATAGAATTACGCAGTAAAAACAACTGGGATACTTGGAAGATACAAGCTGAGGCTTTATTAATTAAGAATGAAGCATAGGGGTACATTAACCGTTCATTTATCCGAAGAGTTCCAGTATCTGATAGCGAAGCAAGCAGACAAAAGAACAAAGAATGAGACAAAGCAGATAAAAATGCTAAAGCAGATTTGATTCTCTCAATTAATCTTTCAGAGCTAACCCTGGGCCTATATGAAAAGCTAGCTATCTCAAGCAACTTCTTTTATTAAAAATGCAGAAAGGTGAAGACATGAAGGAGCACCTCTGCACGTTTATTGAAATTATGGATAAGCTGCGTGAAATGGATCTGCAGGTAGTGGACGATTTGTTTACAATCATTCTGCTATACAGTCTTCCCAAATCGTATGAAAATTTTCAGTGTGCAATAGAAACAAGAGACGATTTACTCTGAAAATAAAATTAATAGAACGCGGCACGAAAGGCAAGGTACCAAAATACACACTCGAAAGCATTGTATCGGAAAAATAAATGGAAGAAAACAAAACCACTTCGACAGTAAACAGCATGCAATAAGAATTCAGCAGAAGCTTCAGATCACCCATCAGCAAAACCCTTCATACATAGATGTCATAAATGCGGCAAAAGGAGACATAAAGCAGCTGATTGTTACGTTAAGATGACAGTGAACGTGGCAAAAGAAAAACAAATTGTTGGTATTATTAGGAAAAGGAGAGAAAAACTTAAAGAAAGAACAAGTGAAGAATGCACTATGGAAAGAGCCTATCAGCTGGTGCCTTGACAGCAGAGCCTCTCCAGTGATGTGTGGAAGAAAGGAAACCTTTCAGAAGATAACTTCAACGTAAGTCCATTCCGTTCACCTTGAAAACGAATAAGACAGCAGAGATTCTTGGTACAGGGACCATAGAAGCACTTTTCCGAACTGAACAAAATGACAAAAAGGTAACATTCATGATGATCTTCTTGTCCCAATGCTACGCACGAATCTATTGTCTGTGAGGGAGCTGACAAAAGAAGGCAACATCATGAAATTCGAGAAAATGCAAGCTAGAGTTCAAGATGGTACAGGGTGCGTATATCCGATTGCTACTAGGAAGGATGGAGTGTATATTGTAGACAGCCATACAGAAATTATAAGCCTAGCAGATTCGAAACGCGCAAGCCTAAAAGTTTAGCAAGAATGATTCGGACATCTGAACGAAAAGGATCTAAAGAAAATGGCACAAACAAAAGCAGTATTAGGACTGAAGCTCCAATCATCTAACAAGCTACCAATCTGCGAAATTTGTGCAAGTGGAAAACTTCATCGATCACCTTTTCCAAATAAATCCCAGACCAGAAGCAAGAAACCTCTATAACTCATAGATAGTGATGTATGTGGCCCAATGCGTATGCAATTGAAAGGCAAGGCTCGATATTTTGTGACTTTTATTAACTTACTCAGTGTGCTTCCTTAAACACAACAACGAAGTTCTACAAGCATTTAAGAAGTTCAAGAATGAAGCAGAAAAGCGTACTGAGCATTTCATTAAAACCCTAAAAGTGATAGCGGTATGGAATACCAAAACTCAGCTTTGGAATACCAAAACTTTCTCTCTGAACATGACATTTGACGACAATTGACAGTAGAGTACAAACCACAACAAAATGGCGTAAGTGAAGGACATAACTTGACCCTCGTAGAAATGGCGAGCTGTATGAAATGGATGTGATCATCCAGTCGCATCTACCTCCGATCTTTTGGACAGAAGCGATTGTCTGTGCCAACCATATACGAAAGAGATGCACATATTCAAGCTTAAACGATCAAACCCCATACGAAATAATATTTGGAAAAAGTCCTACTTTTAGTTACTGCATAACATCTGGTGAAAAAGTATATGCTTTAAACAAGAAACTGAACCTTGGAAAGTTTGAAGAATGAGGCCATCAATGCATTGTTATAGGGTACGATGAGAAGTCGATTATAGAAGAACATGGATTGTCCAGCAGAAGATGTTCGGGAAGTCTCTTTTTTTGCAAAAAACGTATTGATGACTATTCTTCTGATGGTGAATATGGAGTGGATGTCTGGTATTGGAGTTAATAATATTTTAAGTTGAATTCTTACTTATAAACCGATGTCTAGGTTTCTTCTTGATATATAGATTGATTGTTGCAATATATCTTTTATTATTGTTGTCGCAAAGTTTACTTTTTATGGTCTGCGTGTGCTTAGTTTGTTAATGTGGCAACTGCGTTCTTTCCCTCGCGGCTAATTTCCTTGACCGCAGGAAGTTATGCCGTTTGATTGTTAGCAAAATTATAATTATTAATATTATTTTTTTTGCTTAAAGTTCCATTCACCTCCTGCTCCTCTTCCACCCTACATGCCTCCTGTGTGGCTATGACACCTGATCAACCTCCCCGCAATGGAATATTTTTCGCTATGTTTAATCTACTCCTAGCTCATCCTCCTCCTGTAGAAGTGTTGCTGTTTTCCCATGGCGTGCTTATTTTTTTTTCATGCCTCATTCACGTTAATTCTATGGCATCTTCCTCAAGTATTTTCTAGCTTGATACGCTATGAGAGGCCTATTGATTAGGGAATGCAGCGAGATGTTCCATCTTAAAAAATTCAAAGTGAATATGTCATTCTCTTCAGCAGGAATGATGAACAAGACGTTTTTTTTTGTCCCACTGAGCGAGTCAAAATGCGCCCTATTTCACACACTAGGTTCATTTTTTTAATCACTTATTTTTTTACATTCTCTTAACGTATTCTTTGTAAAGAGATTGCTTCTTTTTCCTGCCATTGCTGCCACAATGTGTATACTTATTAATTTACAATTAATAAAATGTTATATGATCCAATCCACGTTCCGTATTTTTAGTCCTCTGAACAGAAGAATTTATGGACATAGAGTATCTTAATTTCCCACGTCAAGAGAATGACCAAATGAAAGAGGAAAACAAGTCTAAAGAAACTGAAACTCAGACTCCAGATGATAATCAGATAAAAGAAATACCAACACAGGTATTACCTGAAGAAACTTCAAGCAATGAAACACAAGCAGCTCAAAGAGGAAAGGGACGCCCTCAAATAATTCGAACTGGGAGGAGAGGAAGACCTGCAAGAAGATATCACACAATTCCATCAACTTCACAAGTAACAGTTTCGCCATCAGAAGATTCAGAAGAATTTCAGAGCCCTCTAATTCTACAAGAAACCGTTTCACCAACAGAAGATTCAGAAGAAATCCAAGATCTGTTAAATAGATGTGAAGCACCTGCCTTGTGCAGTTTCTCTCGTGATTGCGACCTGCTAATTCCTGATGAAGCCATGAATAGCCTGTTTGCAGTAGAATGGAAAGAAGCAATGAGAAAAGAATACGATTGTTTAATAAAGAATAGTGCGTGGACAATCGTCGATTGGCCATAGCACGAAACGGTAGTCGATTGTCATTGGATTTTTACTACAAAATACCTTCCTAATGGCGAAGTAGCTCGCAGGAAAGCTAGACTTGTTGCCAGAGGGTTTATGCAGTGGCCAGGAATAGATTTTGAAGAGACATATGCACTCATCGCAAGTTTAACCTTTACTCATCTAGTAATAGCACTCGCTTTTGAATGGAAGCTGATAGTGCATGAAATCGATTTCATCATGGCATATCTAAACGGAGATTTGGGCCAATGTTTACACATGGAAATACCACTAATGCCAGATAAGATGACGACCTCGAAGAAAATAAAAGAAGACAAAGTATACCTCTTTAAGAAGGCGCTATATGACTAAGACAATGAGGTCGCCAGTGGTACCAAAAACTTGATGAAGACTCAAGAAAATGAAATTCATTCCATTAAAAGTGTACCCCTGCATTTACCGGGTGGGCAAGAAATAACGTGAGGTGTTCAGAGCTCGCTAGCGGGAATTCTATTAGGCCAAATGCAGTACTTTTTGGCGTATATACTTAGTGGAACATGCAGTTTTGATTTCTGCAAAAAAAAAAAAAATATATTACCAAAAGTCGCCATAGGGGGCGCTTATTTCAAGAAAACAATGAATACCTAATTGTCAAATGAACAAATACTGTACAAACCAATTTTAGTAACAACAATAAACAATGTTTTATTTTTAATTCCAAATGTGTTTCAATATGACCACCAGTGTGCTGTTCCAATAGCTGCATGTGGTATACGACATTTTCTACGGCAGCTCGCAGCATATCTGCATTAATTAGTCTGATATGTAACGTTATTTGATCCTTTAAGGTTGAGAGGTCAGGAACATGTGCTTGATACACAAGGCTTTTCAAATATCCCCATAACCAAAAATCAGAAGGGTTGAGATCAGGCGACCTGGGTGGCCATACCATGGGAAATGCACGACTAATTATTCTGTTGTCTGAAAAACGTTCTCGCAAGATCTGCTGCACCTGAACTCCGATGTGCGGTGGCGCACCATCCTGCATAAAAATGGTAGAATCCAGACAACCTTTTTCCTGCAATCGTGGTATCACAAAATTCTCAAGCATATCGGCATACCTGGCAGAATTGACGGAACAAGTCCACGGGGACGGATTTCTTCAAAAAAGTACGGGCCGATGATGAAAGAAGCAGTAAAGCCGCACCATACTGTTAGTGTCGGTGAATGCATAGGAGTTGGCAGACACACTTGTGGATTTGATGCAGTTGTGGGTATTGATATCACCATTCAAATAAAAATGTGCCTCATCACTCCATAAAATTTGCCATGGCCATGCATCATCCACTTCCATACGTGCTAAAAATCTCAACGAAAAGTCAGTTCGGGTACGTTCATCTCCAGGAAGCAATTGTTGAACAGGTGTGAGTTTATAGGGATAAAATCAAATACCAGGTCTGTTCAAAAAATACGTAGACTGACGTCATAAAACAAAATATACTTTATTCAGAAGTTACACATCTGGGTCCCCTTCAAAGTACTCTCCTCCCCGACGCACACACTTATCCCAACGGTGTTTCCACTTTTGGAAACAGTCCTGGAACGCTTCTTTTGTGATGTCCTTCAGCGCCTTCGTCGCATTTGCCTTTATATCAGGAATCGTCTCAAATCTCCTTCCTTTCAAAGGTCTTTTGAGTTTGGGAAACAAGAAGAAGTCACAAGGAGCGAGGTCAGGTGAGTAGGGTGGGTGAGGAAGAACAGTGATCGAGTGTTTGGCCAAACACTCTCGAGTTCTGAGGGCTGAATGGGCTGGAGCGTTGTCGTGATGAAACAACCAGTCACCACTCGTCCACATTTCTGGCCTTTTTTCGGTCAAAATCTCGTGACACGATCCAACTGCTATCCCACACTCTTCAGCAAGCTCTCTGATGGTCAGACGTCGATTTGCCCGAACCAGGGTGTTGATTTTGTCCACGTGTGCGTCGTCAGTTGACGTGGAAGGACGTCCAGGACGCTCATCGTCTGCAGCTGACTGACGACCATCTTTATAACGTGCATGCCACTTAAAACATGTCACACGCTTCATAGTAACATCACCGTAAGCCGTCTTGAGCATATCAAAAGTTTCAGTGGCAGTTTTTCCGAGTTTAACACAAAATTTCACAGCAACTCTTTGCTCGTTCAAGTCATTCATTCTAAAAATCCGCCAAACGAAAATAACACACTTCACAAACAACCGCGTAGCTAATCAACCAATACTGATATTTGCAATCAAAAAACTGCCTTGTAATCAGCGGATCTGTCAGAAGATGGCGACACCAAGCGATTTTGATTGGGACCAACAGGGCCCGCGCAATTCAAACAGTATACGTATTTTTTGAACAGACCTCGTATGGGATATGTGTTTGGCGTGCTATTGCGTGTGCACTGCTGGTCCCTGCACAGTAGTCATCTCCTGTTCCACAACAGCAGTTGCAACTTCTTCAACGTGTTGCTGCCTGATTCGTTTGCGTCCCCGGCCTGGTTGCACTCCTAGAGTTTCGGTAGATTCAGATCGTTCAATCATTTTCCGTAAGTTAGTTATGCTCATCGGTCCTCTTCGTAACGTTTTCAATCGCCGGAATTCACGAAGGGCAGCACTTGCATTGTCGCTCTTCTGATAAAACAACTTGACTAATAATGCCCGGTCAGGCAGAGTAAGCGTCATCGTCAGGCCATTCGTTCGTGAATGATGGGAAATCCTCAGCCTTGCCTTTTATTGTCATGATTGCTCAACACGGAACGCGCTTATGCAGATGTATTCATTGTTTTCTTGAAATAAGCGCCCCCTATGGCGACTTTTGGTACTATTTTTTATTTTTATTTTTTTTGCAGAAATCGAAACTGCATGTTCCACTAAGTATATACACCAAAATGTACCGCATTTGGCCTAATAGAATTCCCGCTAGCGAGCTCTGAACACCTCACGTTATTTCTTGCCCACCCGGTATATATCAAAGAAAAATGGAACAATTACCATTTTGACTGTTAAGTGGACGATTAAGTCTTTGCATCAAGCAATCCTGAAATTTTAGAAACTATAAAGAAACAGCAGTCACAACGTCTTGAGACGCGAGATCTAGGTGAAAAAAAACACTTGCTTAGGCATTCAATTCAAACAAGATTAAAAACAAAATATAGTGATAATGAATCAGAAAAACTACATTAAATAATTGCTGAAAGATTTTAAAATGCAAGATGCCAGGAAACTGCCACAGCAATGGAAGCCGGAACGAAACTTTCAAAAGACATGTGCCCATCAACACAGCAAGAACTGAAAGAAGCTGTAAAATATACATACAGGAGTTTAGTTGGAAGTCGGATGTTCCTGGCGAAAGCAACAACGCCCGACATTGCCTTTGCCGCAAGTGTACTCAGCCAATTCAATGCAAATTATTTAAAGCAACACTAGGAAGCGGCAAACCACGTCCTCAGATATTTGAAAGGAACTACAGATTATGTTCTATTCTTCTCAAAGCAATACAAACAGTTAGAAGGATTTGCTGATTCAGATTGGGAATCATGTCCTGACGATCGAAGGTCTTACACAGGATACGCTTTCTCTCTGGCTGGAAGCTTCATCAGTTGTTCAGATAACAAATCCTGTCACATTCGAGAGATTGGTCAGAGAGAGTTCGAGTAACTTTTATTACAATCTACATGTAATATTCTGTAAAATTACCAACTTTCGTTTTAGTCTGACTCATTCTGCCCTTTAGGATCAATTTGAAACTTTGGTCACTTTCTGAGAAATTGTATTTTCATTAAGCATTACCGGGGCTTTAAGATCCTGAATATTTGTAGCAATATAGCAACGTAATTTGCGCTAATTATTAACATAAAAAATGGGCTATTTTTTAAATTTAAGCCAGTTTTGGCAAAAAATATTTCATTTTGATCAAAATGTATCCCCCTTTCTACACAGTTGTATAACAGTAGTTTATAAAAGATGCCTTAAAGGGCAATGAAAAAGTTTATAATATGAAACTTGTTTTAATAATTGTTTTAGTTTGTCCATGGAAAAAGTTCGCAAGCATGGAAAAGCAGAAGACAAGCAGCACTCTACCTGGCAGAAGTTTGTTCTGTTGTGTAATTTTTTTTCATATTATCGACCCCCTTTTAAACCCCTTGAACCTGTACAATAAAACGTCATATTATTTTGTGCTCAGCTTACATCAGTGAAATACTTGCATACATCAAAAATCAATTAACGGATATCTTCCAATAGTAGCCCCGGGCGTTTATATTTTCAGCTGAATTACTAACCGGGCGTTTATTATAGACCGGCGTTCAGTTTAACCGCTTAAGAGGCATGCCTTTTTTAAACAGACTATGGTACAGTAGGGCGCTTTAAACAGTCCTTACGAACAGGATGCCTTGAGAAGTAAGAGCTGAATAGCAGTGTGCATATGATATCGACACTCAAAGCAATGTGCTGGGAATCTCCTCAAGCCCGTGTACACGTGAACCCCGAAACCGGCTCACGTGACCAGCCGCGTGTAGGACAATCCCCGGCGTTTATTAGAGACCTGCGTCTATTTAGCAATCTTGATTTTGAAACCCGGCGTTTATTAGAGACCGGCGACAATTGGAGACTAGGCGACTTTTAGAAGATATACGGTATTCATGCAATGTTCATAGAAAAGCAATTATGCATGCAATGCTATGCAAAACTACTCTAATGCATACAAAGTTTTGAACATAGCCAGGTATCGTTTACTGTACAAGCTGCTAGGTAAAAAGTGAACGAACACTCTCAGTCTGTTTAGCAGCATACTATATTGAGACAATGTCAGAAAAATGCGTTTAATTTGAAAACAAACTTTAGCATAATGGGTAGTGGGTATACTAGTTTTGTTTTGTGAACCAGTACTTTAACTTGAATGATTAGATACAGTATGCCTTGAACGAATTTTAGCTTACAAAAACAATTTAGATTACAGTTACTATTACTATTTAGAAAGCAAATTTAATTTTCCAACATAATGGTGCATCAAAAGTGCCTTGGATCATTTATTTTATTTAAATTGTAATTTTGTAAGCTAAAAATTAATTTCTGGCATGCTGTATGAATTGTTCAACTTAAAACTCGTATGAATTCGCAAAAGTAGTAGTGTTGTGAGTAAAATAATTCTCTGTATTATATATTATGAACGGTACGCACACAAATATGCCAAATTAGCCCAATAAATATTATGAACCATTAATTTTATACTGTATTCTGAAGCTTTAGGGAATGTACGGCATAACGACAGTGTGTCCTATGTATTGATCACTGTTGTAAACTGAGCACAAAATAATATGACGTTTTATTGTACAGGTTCAAGGGGTTAAAATGGGGGTCGATAATATGAAAAAGCATTGCAGAACAACTTTTGGGGAATTATAGTTTTGGATATTCAGTAGGCCTTGAAACTGGTAGATGAGAACTTACTGTAATTTTCGATAGAAATTTTAGTTCTGAAAATTATTTTAGGTTGAGTGCTGAACAAACAATTCTCCTTTTCCGTGCTTGCGTATTTTTTCCATGGACAAGCTAAAACAAGTTTCATATTACTGTGCCCGCGCCACGAGAAGGCGGCTGCGTTTCCAAAATCTCTCACATAGCGCGCTAGCTGCCTTGGCCAATCCATTTTGCTAAAGGGTAGGAGTAGTATATTGCAAAGTTACTCAGGGCTGGAAAAAGTTATTTTTGTATATGGAAATTCGTGCAAAAATTGTAAAAGGGAAAACGTTACATTCTGAAAGAAGGAAGGTTGCTCTGAACGTCATTTCATATTTTGATGATGTTGCGAAAAATATGAAGAATTAATTCTTCTACCTGACGATGGGATATTAATAACACGAGCCAAAAAGATGTAATACTGTATTAAATAAATGATGTGTTGTTTTATTATTTCATTGAGTTAATTAAATTGTTTTCGATTAGGCATTTAAAGACGTGACTATTTCTAGGGATGGTTTTCCCTTAATTTTGAAATAACTATTGAAAATATGAAACTCTGCACTGAAAAGTTAATTTAAAATAACGAACAAAAATTGATGTTCTGTAGGGAAGCATTTGTTTCTTTCTCCAGCATAACTACTTCTACCCTATAGAAAAATGGATTGGCCAAAGCGCCTAGCGCGCCATGTGAGAGATTTTGGAAACGCAACCGCCTTCTCGTGGCGCGGGCACAGTATAAACTTTTTTATTGCCCTTTAGGGGATTTTTTATAAATTAGTGTTAAGAATAGATCGTCCGTTTTTATATGATAAATCAAATAATAGATATAGAGACATTATAATTGATAATTAAAACTGTACGTTTATTTTCCTCCATATTTTTTCATGGAAAGATTTAGTGGAACGTCCAACGCTTTAAGAAAACAGATCAACGCTTTTGTTTGACGTTGGTTTGAAGCTTCGTGACGTCAACTTTTGCGGTACATATTTCTACGCAGTACGAAAGATTTGTGGTGTTAAAGACGATTTCACAGTACGACGAATCCTCGACGGCGGAGTTTCGACGGCAAGAAATTATGTCTTGAGAACGCGGAAATCGGGAGGAAAAAGCGATAGAACCGATCTCTACTTTTGCCGTCGTACGCGACGGCAACCAACAGCGGTAGCTAATCACGGCGAATTTAGCTTCTACATCATCGCTACGTCTGTTCAACACCGAAAGTTTCTTTCGCTTCTTTAATGGCTGCTCTTGAGTAGATGAACTGCGCGGTGATAAACCAATACGTTTCGATAACAAAGCCCCAAAAATGTTGTTTCAGTTTTAACTTAAATAGGTGGACAAAATAGATTACGACCGAGTAATTTAAGACAATCGGATAAAGAATTTACATCCGATTTCGTTCTTCGCCCAAGGAAAAGAGTAAAGCATTCATTTCGCAAAAGAGTTGCAAGATGCTATCTATATTATAGTCGGCTAATGTCATCGCTATGTTGCCAAGGTCACCTATACATTGTTTGTATTAGCATTGTTTGATGGCATTTTTATAACATAGTAAGCGTCAGCGTTATGTTGCCATGGTTAGTATACATTGTTTTTATCATCACTGTTTTTTGGTATTGATAATGATTATTATTTACTGCGACTGAGCACTGTCTTACAACATGGATTGTTGTAACTTTTTTTGTTGGCCTCGGACGGACCGCCAGATGGATAAGAGAATTAGTATTATTTACTAGCTGATATACCCGGCGTTGCTCGGGCTATTTTTTGATGAAATTTTGCAATATTTGAATGTGAATATACAGAATAAATGAACATATGAAAAAAGCTTGCGAACTAAAGCCAAGGGTGAAGAAACGAATGAAACTATGGTTTCATTTTCTTACTATTTCCTTCTACTTTCGAAACTACATACATTATTCTTCACTGTTTTTCTCCTTCACTGCGTCAAACTTACTTAGCTATACACAACATTCCAACATGAGCGAAGTCGAATATAACTGCTAAAGGGCCGTAGTTGGAGAGTCCATCCATTTTCGTTTCTTGAATTTGAATTTTTACTATGTTAAAACGTGCGGTGGCATGCTTGGCAAATCAAGTGAATTCAAGAACTCAGTTGGATAATTGACAACTTCATCTTGATTCATTGATGGATTTATACGTTGTCGTTTCGCCTGGTATTTCGTTTTGAATGCTGAAATTGATGACATTGACATCGTTGTTTTTGGATGCTAATATAGCACGTGCACTCAGCCAGTGATGATTTTTATAATTCTGTGCTGTATTTGGGAAAATTTTGTGAATCAATTCCTGTGCGGTTGGCGATGTGATACATTGTGTGGATTCATCGATTCCATTTTCCCATTCCCAATATCCAACAATTGTATAGCGAAACGTTCAGCGGATGCACCATGTTGTAGTTGTATAAGCATATTGGTCTTCATAGTCAATTTCTGTACGTGTCGCCATAAAACTGATGATTTGAGACACTCATTAAGTTCATCAGCAGGTGTTGAACGTGGTATAACTGGTAGGGTTTGTCGAAAATCACCAGACAAAAAATGATTGCACCACCGAAGAGCTGTTCGTTTTCTTCTCAAATCTTTTAGTGTACGATGAAGCGCCTCCAATGTTTTTTATGCGCCATAGTGCATTCGTCCCATATAATGAGTTGACATGATTGGAGTACTTTACCCATTCCAGAATTCTTTTTGATATTGCATGTGGGCATCTCACTGATTTGCATATGCAACGGCAATTTCAGTGCTGAATATGCTGTTCGGCCACCATCCAAAAGAGTTGCCACAATTCCAGATGATGCGATCGCCAGTGCAATATTTTTTGTGATCGTATGCTTGCCAAAATGAGTGAAATGAGAAAAGTTTTGCCTGTACCTCCGGGCGCATCTAGGAAATATGATCTCCCGCATTGGCTTGTAATTGCATGCATAATTCTGTCATACGCTATACGTTGTTCTGGAACGAATTTTGCGAGATACGTTTGAACAAATGTACCCAATTCGTCGACATCAAAGTGTTTTTCTCGTTGCAAATCGCGTTCGAAAAGGTCGTTTACAGAACGATTCGGCCCATCCATTCCCAATTGAACCAGTGCTTTATTAGCGATTGCCACACATATGTCCTAAATCAAAGCAAATGCCTCATTATACACGTTTGGTGTGAATTGAATGTTCGGATTTTGATTCGTTGAACGCAAACTATGTAGGACGTGTTCACTCATGCAGGTTTTTGTATTCTTCCCAAACATTTTTTGGAGTGGATGAGAAGCTCATTGTCAATATGATTGCAAATAACGTGCGTATTTGCTGTGACTGAGCAGTATCAGATCTTTACATATCATCTCGGCACAGAAAGTTCCTTGAGTATCGTTTAGTGCATTTCCCATCACACATGCATGGTGAATTGTTGTTGAGTAGGCCACATGGTCCATGAATCATGTTTTTGGTGACGACTTCAAATAAGTCTGGATGAATCTCGACATCTGGTATTTCTGCTGAAATAACTTGAACAATTTACTCTGGTGTGACTTTTTCTATCAACCAAATCAAAATGTGTGCATGTGGCAATCGTCTTTTTTTGCCATTCAGTGGAATACATCCAACAGCGTGTCTCTCCAAAAACATGATGCTTGACAATGAAATCCGTTAAAGAATTCAATTTTTCTTTGAAAACACGCGCGGAAATATCATGACGATCCGATGATGATTGACCAGTTAACAAAAGTTCTTTTAATTCATTCCACGTAGGTTTGCACGTGAATGTAATAAAGAAATCTGAACGGCCACATGCGCGTACGTATGTCATTGCATCTTGTGCGTATTTATGTATGTGCCGTGGACTCCCTAAAAATGTGGCCGGTAGTATAACCATTTTTCCCAATTTATTTGGGATTCTATAACGACTTTAATTAGGGTAATTAACAGATTAATCTAATGCCGTAACCTGCTGCTGTCGTGTATAGAGAAAGGAGGAGGAATGAAAAGTTTGGAGTAAATTAATCATTAGATTTAATTCACTAGGTTGAAAGTTAACAATTATTGATTGAAATTTTCAATTTAATACATTCTAAAAATAGAGTTCATCAATAGTTCATGAATCTGGGTCCTCATTCGGGGTCCGGTTGTCGAGATCGGTATATGCGCCTCGATGCTAACTTGTTGATAACAACCTTATCGTTAGGGTTCAATAGATTCCGTCACTGCTACTAAGGGAGGCGGCGACCCTATTGGGTTCCAAGGAGCGTGGCCCAACTCTATTAATAGATAAGCAAAAATAAAGATTAGCTTAACTAGCTAAGTATTCGAATGGGAAGGTCATAGGAAAAACTCGATATTCTTAACTAGAATAGTTCGGACTAGGCAAAAGAGAAATTAAGCTATCCACTTATCAGTTCATTTAAGTCTATCTTAATTATTTTAATTTACTAAAACAGTCTTATCAGAATACCCCTTAACGGCGACGCAATAGCCGAGCGCGGCTCGCGGCTAGAGATCTCCGCCCGGCCCTCGCTCGCGAGGCAGTCGTCATCCGATGGGGTGCTCGGTGTGGCTATGTTGTCGTCTTCCGATGTTATTGCAGGGGAGAAAAGTTACGTCCAGTGGCGGGGCCTTCTCCTCCTCAATATTTGTCGGACACGTATCTGATAGCGTTCCTTGCTCAGCTCCTTCTACACGAGTATCGGTCGCAGTCTCGCTGGCTGGCGGGCTGCTAACGCTGCCGTCTTTCTCGTCGTCGCTCGCTGGATCGGCTGAAGCGGGCGAACTGAAGTCCGTCACCGATTTAGAAGCCTTTTCCCGCGTCTCCAAACTGTCTCTTGTGCTTGACCTTTCTTCTCCGTCAGGTTGCACCTCTTCCTTCAGGCTTACCAGTGGCCGAGAGTCTATGAAGAAGAGCGGTGAGAAATTCCAGTCGTCGCGGGCATGTCGCTTTAACGAGGTCGCTCTCCCGTATTCACCAATGTGCTGGGCCGAATTATAAAAAGTTCGCTCATGATAATTTGTATCAAATTCACTTGCCTGAGCATGGGGCAAACCACGATACCTTCGGTCCTTCCGTGCGGGCTGCGTGGTCGCAGAACGGGGGCCATACCCAGTTCCGCTGCTGACCTCCATTTGGCGTCGGCAGAAGCCTCTCCTTCTCCTCGGGCGGGTTTTCCTCGGAGCACGAATCGTTCCGACCATTCGCTTCAGATCCCAACCTCTCTGTCATATTTTCCTACCTCCCCTTTTTTCCCAATCACCTGACCTCTCGCAATTTTTTTCTCACAACAATGCTCCGATTTCTCTCTCTTCACCTCTTTGGTTCTTCCATTGTCATTTCTAGGGGGCGGGCAGCTATTTATCCTATTCCTCCCACGCATTCTTCTTTTGCTTTCTTTTCCTTCCATTTTCACTTTTCGTGTTTGATCGCCGGATTTATATATAGATGTTCCTCCGCTAATTCGGCGATCT
The DNA here is from genome assembly GCA_023313115.1 of Rhysida immarginata. Classification (NCBI taxonomy): domain Eukaryota; kingdom Metazoa; phylum Arthropoda; class Chilopoda; order Scolopendromorpha; family Scolopendridae; genus Rhysida; species Rhysida immarginata. Next base: position 154,389 of record JAHWFO010049713.1, read on the forward strand.
GACATATTCACATTGCCATCATTAACAACTGCATCACGTAAATGAATGTACTCTTTGGCACGCCACTTGGTTTGATTTAATCGAATGTAGAGGTGTCGTTCGGTTTCAATTTTCGCATACATATCGTGCATGCTTTACCAAATTGTCTTTTGCATAATTTATTAGCCAAATGTATAGAGCTACTCTTATAAAAAGCCTCAGCAAATATCGCGAAAATTGAGAAAGATATCGCCGATAGAATGAGTTGAATTTCAGTTGCTTTCAAAAATAAACAAAGCGATAAGGGGCTTTCTCAAAACTTTTATTTTTGGATCGGACACCAGTATCAATTTCTTCTTCTTACGCTGATATGAAGACAACATGAAGTCAATATTTTTTCATGTCAGCGTAAGGAGAAAAAGTTGATACTGGAGTCCGTTCCAAAAATAAAAGTTTGGAGAAAGCCCCTTATCGTTTTGTTTATTTTTGAGAGCAACTAAAATTCAACTCGTTCTATCGGCGATATCTTTCTCAATTTTCAGGATATTTTGCTTGGGCTTTTTACAGAAATTATGCAAAAGACAATTTGGTAAAGCATGCGTGTTCAGAGGGGGAAGCAAAAATAATATACTATTTAAGGGGTGATACTTTAAAGGAAACCCCGAAACTTAAGAATGAACGTGGCTCGTTAAAGACTTATTTTGCTTTAAAAAAATGCAATATTTTATTTATAAAGTATCAAAATATTCTATACAAAAGAATGTTCGGCAAAGTTGACCTTTAGTAACTGCGAGCACTGCGTGCACTGCAGAGAAGCATCCCTCAGAGACACCCAAATGAACAACTCGTTCCTAGCAACTGTTTCGTATCCGCCCTGCAGTGAAGCATCACTTAAAGACGCCACTTTTGACTCATAATTTCGCAGCATTTTACTCCTAACTATTAGAAATTAATAACTATTAATAACTATTAGAAATTAATAAAATTTATTTATAATTCATAAATATTTAACAATAATCAATTATTGTTATTGAAACGCTTAATATAAGAATTTACAAAATTATTACTAATTAATAAGTGATTTAAACATTTGATATATTAAAAAATATTACTAAATTGCAAAAAAAATAAGCTGAGTGGGTCTTGTATATGAATTCATAAATGTGGGTTATAAAATGAATTTTACTTTAAATTCTTGTGGGTCATAAATGAATTCTGTATATACACTGTCGCGATCTGTATATCTTAGGTAATACTAGGTCGCGATCTGTTTGATTGTGATTTGTTTGAAGTAGGGTCCTGCAAAAACCCCACCGGTCAAAACTCCTAGAGTAATAGCACAAATGAGTACATATCCTAAAAATAAACCTTAATTTTTATCCGATTTTTTATAATTTGTACATTTTTTTATCGAATTATTTGATAAATATCTGTTTTTTTTATCAGAATTTACTAGAGTTTTTATTTTCGTATTTGGAGAGGGGGGTCTTTTTTAATTTATTTTCTAATATTAATGTACCGAATAAATTATTTGGTGATGGCGTTGGCCATAAAATTTATACTACATATTTTCATTATTGTCGTGCATCCGGTTGAATATGACATTAAATTTAAGTGATAAATGAAAAATTAAGCCACGAGCCTACATTACAGTCAACAATGATTAATTGCTCAGAGCGTCGCGATCTCAGACTAGAACTTTCTTTTTCTTTCCTATTTTCATTTATTATTTATTTCAACGCATTTAACATCTGTATTGTAACATTTTAACATCTGAGGCATCGTGTTTAAATAATCCATCAGCTTTTCTTAAAAAAATTTGATACTTGGGGTCTTTGTTACTGTTTACATATACGGTGGCTACGCTATGACCTATCCATTATCAGAATTATTTTTATATTTGCGGCGTAAGATCATGCAGCGAATGTACGAAACTCTCGTAATAAAAGATTTACTACTAGTCCAAAAGAAAGGATCGACATACTATAACTATTATCACTACCTCTGTTGGTCTTACCATTACTGATGGACTGGATATTAATAACTATTTTGCCAAGCATTTCAGTGAAACTGTCTCTACTTCTTTCAACACATTCTCGGAGAACTGTCTACCTATAGTCCCCCTATTGATAATCTCATCTTAACGGAGTTTACTGATAGTGATGTTGCCTACGGCATTAATAGATTACGGGCCAAGCCTTGCAATTCTCCGACAGAGGTTCCTTCCTTTATTCTCAAAGGCCTTCGAGATGTCATAATTATTCCTCTTAGGCGCATCTTTAATTTGTGTCTAAAAGCTGGCCACAATCCTAAAATAAGAAAGAATGCGCTTGTGGTTCCTGCCTTTAAGGGTGGTTCTGCTAAACGGACTGTCATTGCTAGCTACAGGCCGATCTCTATCCTTCCACCCACTGCCAATGTCTTTGGCCACATCATTCATAAATCTCTTCTGCAACATGTCCTCTTTCATGTTCCTGCGTGTTAACATGGTTTCATTCCCCGACGTTCCGTTGTGAGCAATCTTGTATCTCTCACCATTCATGCTCATGATGCTCTTGACCACTGCCAGCAACTTGACGTGGTCTACTTTGATATGCAAAAGGCGTTCGACTCTGTCAATCATGAGTTACTAATTAAAAAACTGCGTGCTATGGGATTGTTGATGGACTCCTTCGGATAATGCGCTCTTTCCTGTTGGATCGACAGTTTATCTATACGACATCATTCATCATTGCCCTATAAGCCTAACTGTGGTGTTCCACAGGGTTCTGTCCTAGGGCCTTTATTATTTGTTATCTTCACTGCTGACCTTCCCGAGGTGATTAGAAACTCCCATATATTGATGTATACAGATGATGTGAAACTTTTTGGTACCATTTTAATTGTCTTAATGCTCACCTGCTTCAGCAGGAAATTTATAGTATATGTAAATTTATAGTATAATGCAACCAAATGTGACAAAAAAGACCAATTTTATCGAATTCTCCTAGTCTGTTTGTGGAAATGTGCAAATTGCCAAGCTGTGTGTCCGTGATCTTGGCGTAATCGTTGACAGCACACTTTCCTCTAATTCCCATGTTGACTGTTCTTCTGAAGGCTTACAGAGCTCTTGGTACCATTGTGCGCAATGGAGCCGATTTTCGGTGCCCTTCTGCATTTGTTCGGCTCTATCGGAGTCTAGTTTTACCCATTTTGTCCTACTGTTCTGTTTTATAGAATGGGGGTTCAAATATGCAGTCTTGTAAACTGGATAGGGTGCAAAATGTTTTTTTCCGGTTTCTGAAGCGGAAATTCCCGAATTTTGATATACCTTCAGATCTGTGTGCACTCTCAGACATTAGAATGAAGATTGATTTTGCCTTTCTTAAGAATGTTTTAGTAGGGAAGATGGATGCTCCGAACTTTCTCGAGTCCATTTTCATCCGAGTACTGTCTCATACTACGAGGAAGCCCGTGTTGAAGCTTTGGCCTCCTATTAAACTCAGAGAAGAATTTCGTCGGGATACAATGTTCAGAATTCAAAAACCATACAATGAGAATTCTGATGTCATTGATTTATTTATTTAATTTTCCTCATGTTACTATCCTGCCTTTGTGATTATGCTTGTGTTTATTGTTTATCTTGTAACTCTCATTCTATTTGCTTGATATTGTAGTTCCGTGTTGGCTTGAATTAGCTATGTGAACATACAGTAGTACATGAACTGAATTGAATTGTATTGAATTGAATTATCATTATTATTGAATTTTTATCTTTATAATAATTATTATATTTCTGTTAATCTGTATAAATAAAATTGTGCTTTTCTGTTTTTTATTGTTCTTTTTTTCTTAATTACGTTACTTCTCTATTACTTGTATCTTAAATAACCCCATTTTGGGCCTTTGGCCTGTTACAACTTAGCGGCTTGGCCTTCCAGTTTATTTGGTGGGTTATTCCCTGTTGTTGTTACCTATTATTAATATTTATCTTTTACCCCGCATATTGATTACATCATAAGAGATGTCTCCCTTAGAATTGGCCTCTTGAAAAGGCTTACCGCATTTTTCAAAAGTCCATTAACTATCATAAAGTTATTTATTTCTATTGTAGTTCCTAAAGTCACATATGGTGTGTTAATTTGGTTTAATCATCAAACTCAAAACTTTTTACTCCTACAAAAGAAATTTCTTGCATTTTTAAATTTTCTCTCAAAAAATATAACAAGCATGATCTCAATATGGAATTTATAAACGTGTATTACTCTTTCCAATATCATTGGTAATATTTTTCTTAATGTCCTTAAGAGGATTGTTTCTGGGGCTGTTTGGATGCCCGAGGTTCTGTCATCTATCGGGCTGTCAGTTCCTAGAAAAAGTCGTCATAAGTACGAGGACAAATATTGGTGAGATTACTCCTTCGTATAAACTTGTTACTTTGTATAATAGAATCCTTTCTCATAAAGATGTAGACATTTTTAATGACCCAACCAATTCTATTTTTAAGATTTTATATATCTGATTTTGGTTTATCTGTTCCGAAATGTAATCTTTTTCTTTTGATTTCTTCCCCCGCTTGGGTTTTATCACCTGTAGGAGCAGTTTGTATTTGCTTGTACATTCTGATCTGAATAAATTAAATTAAATTAAATTTTAATTATTATTATTATTATTATTTATGCCAGATGGTTTGTTTGTTTTTAGTATTTATTTGCGTAAAATGACGGCCGTTTATGGGAATAAAATCATAATCACACATTTAGGTTATTTACTCATTTGGTATTAAATGTATGAAATTATACGATTAAGAAATGAGTAAAGAGCGTTTTAATTGGTAATCTTACAAACATGGAAACACGGAACTCTTTTCTGTGATTTAAAAGGACCGTCACTTTACGCAAATAAAATCATACCAGACCCACTCAACTTTTTTTTTTTTTGCAATTTAGTAATATTTTTTAATATATCAAATGTTTAAATTACTTATTAATTAGTAATAATTTTGTAAATTCTTATACTAAGCGTTTCAATAACAGTAATTGATTATTGTTAAATATTTACGAATTGTAAATAAATTTTATTAATTTCTAATAGTAATTAATAACTTCAGAGTAAAATGCTGCGAAACTATGGGTCAACAGTGGCGTCTTTAAGTGATGCTTCACCTCAGGGCGGATACGAAACAGTTGCTATGAATGAATTGTTCATTTGGGTGTCTCTGAGGGATGCTTCTCTGCAGTGCACGCAGTGCTCGCTGTTACTAAGAGTCAACTTTGCCGAATGTG
>JAHWFO010049713.1:192605-211038 GCA_023313115.1 Rhysida immarginata
TGTTGAAAACAATGAAGGTTGGATTGTTAATAGACCTATCTTGGTCAGGTGACTTTTCAGGGTCGGAACCTGTATTTCTCGTTCGCACTCCCTATACTTTTTATAGTTTTCAAGAAAATGTTGGTTTTTCTAATTTACCTGCCTTTTTTGACTATCTTATTGTACCACAGCCAACAATGATCAGAGAATAGTCTGCCCATTTGTCTTCAAACGGTGTCCCAAAAATCTAGACATAAATGGCAAAATTTAGTACAGCCTAGCGACAAAATTTAACATTGCTGTCAAGTTATGTAGAATATTAAAAATAAATAAAGGTTATTTCTGGTGTGTAAAAGTCAAACGACGAACCAGTGAAACAAATGTGGGATAAAAAATATGGTAGACCAATATATTCAAGTTCAATAGCTCGAGATAGATTTCAACAAATTCTAAGAGTTTTGAGATTTGAAACTCGGCGATTGAGGCGTCAAAATGACAAGCTCGCACCGATTCGTGACGTCTTTGATAAATGGGCTGATAACCTAAAAGAGTGTTTCAAACCATCTTCAAATGTGACTGTAGATGACCAATTAGTGACATTTCGCGGAAGATGTCCTTTCAAACAATACATTCCTTCAAAACCTGGTAAATATGGCATAAAACACTGGATGTGCTGTGGTAACTTGACATCATATGTCTACAACATACAGATTTATGCAGGCCGTCAACAAGGAGAGCCCAGAGAAACAAATCAAGGAGAACGTGTGGTATTGGATATGATAAAAGGACTAGAAGGGAGTGGACGAAATGTAACCTACGATAATTTCTTTACCAGCTTATCTCTTGTTGAGATACTACTAAAAATGAAACTGACAATGTTGGGAACAATCAGGAAAAATCGTGCAGAATTGCCACCCCCTTTTACTTCATCAAAAGGAAGAATATAATTTTCAAGTGAATTTGCTTTCAGTAAGAATGCTTCAATTTTGTCATATTGCCCTAAGAAGAATCGTGTTTGTGTTCTAATGAGCACTGAACGTGACCAACCTGAAATTGCCTCTGAAAGGAATGATAAGAAACCTGATATTATATTGGAATATAATAAAACAAAAGGTGGTGTTGACAGTGCAGACCAAAAACTAAGGAATTATACGACGAAGAGAAAAACAAATCGTTGGCCTGTAGTTGTTATTTTCAATATGATGGATATTTCTGCTCTAAATGCATTCATCTTGTGGAGTTTCTTGAAACCCGATTGGAACAAATCGAAATCTCATCGCAGGCGCATTTTTCTGCTGCAGTTAGGGGAAATGTTAGTTGAAAAGAATATGAATGGACGTCAAGAAAGCACCAGTCAAATAAGCAGAGATAATGTTCAGGCTGGAAATGTTCAAAGTAGAAAAAGAAAGCGTGGCCGCTGTTCTGTTTGTCCAAGATCATTAGACAAGAAGCACACCAATAAATGCATGCGTTGTGGACCTTTTGTTTGCAATGATCACTATGAAAGAATATGCGTGAAATGTAAAGTGGATATCTTATAACAGTCCTCAAAAATGTTATTTCAAATTGTATAAGTAGCCTACCAATATGTTCTTAGGTAACATGATTTAGCATAAAAAAAGTTTCCAAACTTTTCGATGTTCTTTGTAGCGACATAAAGGAATTTTAATTATATAATTGAATATTGGTGGAAGTTTGATTCATTGTATAAGATACAGAATAAAAGAAATATAAATCTATTAGGTAATTAAACCAAAAAACATTTTATTTGTGTGAAAACAGTCGTGGGGTCGATTATGACCCTATCAGTAATTACGAGGGGTAGTCATAAAATTTTAATTATCACCTCGAAAAAAGAAAGCTACGTATTTAAATTTTTGTTTGTATGCGGGTACATGTCTGAAGTCCTGGTTCTTATTGAAATCCCCGCGCCACAGTACCGAAGCACGCCGCAAGAGGGACCAAAACAAAATGGCGCAGCCCACTGATAATGCGGAGCATCGTGCGGTAATTTGATTTCTGCATTTGAAGGGGATCAATACTGCAACAACCCATGCCTAGTTGGTGGAAGTGTACGGCAGCAATGCACCATGATATGACACAGTGATTAGGTGATGCAGAAGCTTCACATGTGGACAAACGAGTCTGGATGACGAAGAAAGAAGTGGCAGACCATCTCTCCATGAAGAACGGGAATCGCAAGAGAACTGAGGCGTCCAGGAGGCCCTGGCGCATATCACAATCAAAACGATAACGGAAAAAGGGAAAATCAGTCATGGATCAGTTTTCAACATCTTGCACGACATTTTGAATATGACAAAGGTCGCCGCCCACAAACGATAACTCCCCAGCTCATTCTGCACAGGACAACAACAACAACAACACACAAGCAACCACTCACACACACACACACACACACACATGCTGCTTCCTTGGGCTATCAAATTTTGCCTCCCCCCCCTCCGTATTCTCTTGACATGGCTTCCGGCTCCTAGTGACTTCTTCCTCTTTCCTCGGATGAAGAAACCATTGCGTGGCAGGCATTTCCAGGACGACGACGAGGTGAATTTCGAGGCGGAACGTTTCCTGAACAGCCAAATTGCAGACTTCTACAACCAAGGTCTAGGTCAAGTCATCTGCCGTTGGGAAAAATGTGTAGCATTGAAGGGTGAATATGTAGAGAAGGACTAACACCATCATCAAGTTTCATGGTCGCAGCTTGATTTTTTTAAAGTGATAGTTAAAACTTTATGACCGCCCCTCGTAGTGCTATAATTTTTTCTCAGTACTCAGAGGGTTAAAGCATATGTGCATTTTTTCAAAAAAAATTTTATTAGATTTTAAAGTATATTTGTTTTTCAGGTTTGGTTTAAAATGTGTGACCATTATCCCTCTTAGGATAGATAAATATAAAATATAGATAGCGAAAATATAAAAAAATGAATATATAATTAATCGTGTCATGTAAATTTATGTTGTATAATATGATTGCATTTTATTTTGAATAAAAAATTATCACCCAGTGTCGAGTGTATGAATTTGGGATGCTGCTACTACGCCACGCCCTCTTTGAGGAAATGGTTCATTTCCATAGCTTATAATGAGCAAGGAAATTATTCGTCAAACGCGAGAGTAGTCGCCTTCTTCTTTTATCCTGCTGCATCATATATTAATACCTATTACTATGTTAAAAATCGTGCAAATTGGTTGGTACCATGTCGTAAGGTCTCCTTGTTAGTATTTCATGATCAACTTGTATCTCAACACAAAGTGTCCCAACGGTACACGGCCAAATGAAAAACCGAGTAAAGAACCTCTATAACTAGGAGAATCAACCCCAAGTACGTTATTCGAAATACACTATATGATCAAAAATATCCGGACACCCCTCACAGATCATCGATTGGCCCAATGTCACATGATAATGACTTGCACATCATTTAAATAGCTTCCCACACCTTCAGACACAACTCTGCTTGGACATTGGCAAGAATGGGTCGTTCGGCAGAGCTCAGTGAGTTCCAACGTGCAACCATCGTTGGATGTCACCTATGCGGCAAGTCCGTGCGTGACATTTCCAGCTTTCTTCAGATACCCAAGTCAACAGTAGGCGATGTCATTATGAAATGGAAGACCCGGGAATCAACAACAGTTCAACAACGAACCGGTAGACCCAAGAAACTAACGGACAGAGACCGTCGAGTGCTTCGTCGTGTCACTCGCAGCAACCGGAAGTCCTCGGCGGAAAAAATTGCCACAGAGTTTCGAAACGCCTCTGCAAATGATGCCAGTACCATGACAATTCGTCGGGAACTGCACACGATGGGATTCCATGGCCGTGCTGCTGCCCACAAGCCCCACATCAGCAGGGTCAACGCCAAGCGACGTCTGGAGTGGTGCAAAGCCCACAGAAACTGGACAATGGACCAATGGAAACGTGTAATGTGGACAGACGAATCTCGCTACACACCCTGGCAATCCGATGGACGAGTTTGGGTTTGGCGCATACCTGGAGAACGCTTCTTCCCTGAGTGCACAGAGCCCACAGTCAAGTTCGGAGGAGGAGGAGTCATGGTGTGGGGCTCATTTTCATGATACGGACTGGGCCAGCTCGTTCCTGTGCAAGGAATCATGAACTCCGACCGTTATCTGAATGTTTTGGACAACTGTGCACTTCCAACGTTGTGGCAATTTTTCGGAAACGGGCTATTTCTCTACCAACACGACAATGCTCCGTGCCACAAAGCGAGGCGTGTACAGCAGTGGTTTGCGGACTCAGGGGTCGAAGAAATGGGTTGGCCGGCACAAAGTCCCGACCTCAATCCTATAGAGAGTCTGTGGGATGAATTGGAAAGACGCTTGCGGGCCAGATCACATCGGCCAACTTGTGTACCTGAACTGATTCTCGCTTTTCGGGAGGAATGGAGGAACATTCCGGAAAGTACCTACCAACATTTGGTGGAAAGTCTTCCCCGAAGGGTGGAAGCTGTGATTCGGGCAAAGGGATGTGCAACGCTTTATTGATTTCCATGAAATCGTGGCTAGAGCGCAAACGTGCATGTGTCATATAGTGTATTACAATTATGGAGATATTTAGATTTTGTGATTTTATCAGTAACCCATATTTTATTCTGTTAAAACGTGTGTTTTCAGGAGTGTATGTCTTTTGAGAGGGATTTGTTTAGTGGAAGTGTATTTTTTGGCAATGTAGTATTGAATTTCAGAAAATGGACGAGTTGCATATGTACATTAAAGTTTTCGGAAATCAAGCTTAATTAGGAAATTCTGAGTTATCGTGAAATTTCAGAAATCCTTGATGATGAGTCTAAACATAATAAATCATATCAGCAACACTGATAGTCTATTAAATGGAAAAGTTTTTAAAATATCTGTCAAAAATATGATTCTTATAATACATGTAATACCTGTTCGCGTTGCATGGCAGTCCTTCTCGGTCTGTGAATGTTGCTGAGACTATGATATGCATGGATAATAAATAAAACACTCTTTCACTACAACAAGTTTAAAAAAGTAAAAATACAATTTTAATCTGGAAGCGCTTTTCGAGGGCGAAGCTCTCAGCATTCAGCAGAGGATCCAAGAGTACAACGGACAAAACCGAAGCAACTGAGTGAAACTGAAATATCGACAATCGAACAGCGCAGGGAAAACGAGACGAGTGGTCCGAAAGCAACGCTTTCACTGTCATACTCATCCAGGAAGTAACCAGGGAAAGTACACTGAACTAGGCAAGAAGCCAGATGAAAGCTAGTTAAGCCATTCAGAGGATAAGATGGGGCCCTTTTCTATAAGGACGAAAAAGTTGATTGTTGATTGACGAGAGGAACGAGGAACTATGAGATCCAGTATTCAGGAAAGATGGCCTTTTGGATGTCGTCGAAATTGATGTCCTGGACGTGTCGAGGCCTGCGATGCATGAGGAAACTTCTAAACGTGAGTGGATGCTCCAGAGTGTCTGCAACGAGAGGATTGGGATGGTCCTTAATCTTCGGAAGCAATTTCTTCAGCGACTCCTGGACTTAGCTACCAATTGGAGGTATATGGAAATCTTCAGCAATAGAAATATTTGTTGCGACTCTCCTGTCAAGTTGGGCGACAATCCTCAAGATAACGTTTTGGAAAGTTTGGAGATCCTTCCATCTGGATTTGCATGTTGTAGCCCAGGCAGGCATACCATAAAGAAGAATGACTCGTATAACCATCTTATAAAGCAAAAGTTTGCTATGCATTCCAAGGGCGCTGTTTCGCCCCATAAGAGCAACTAGACTGAACTTTGCCTTCTTAGCTTTATTTATCGCATAGGAGACGTGGTCACTCCAATTTAACCTGGCATCTAACACCACACCTCGGTATTTATAATTTCTTACAAACTCGACCTCTGTACCAAAAGGAATAGTGGACTCGGGGGTTCTCTATGTTTCTTCGTAATGAACATCGCCTTGTACTTGTCAACATTTAGGTCGAGTCCCCACTTTGCAAACCATTTCTCGCACAGATGTAAGGCCTTTTGTAACCGTGATATGACGTGAGCCGGATTGCAGTCAGTAGTCATGATGGTCGTGTAGTCAGCGAACAGATATAGCTTGCAACTAGTAAAAGTTGGGAAGTCATGGATGAAAAAGTTGAACAGTGCAGGGCCCAGAACAGAACCATGGGGACCACCAGCATTGATGTCACAAGGATTAGACATGGAGCAGCCAACCTTTAAACGAAATATCCTGTTTGATAGAAAGTAACTAATCAAGGTAATCAGTTCGTCCAAAAAACCACAAGTAATCATCTTGTATATGTGGCCGTTGTGCCAAACCTGATCAAAAGCTTTACGGACATCCAAAAAAACAAGACCACCATACTTAGCACAGTAAAGAGGAGTGTTTAGATCTGCAACAAGCCTCCAGATCTGAAGTTGGCAGGAATGACCTGGGCGAAAGCGAAATTGCTCATCACGAACGAGATTGTTAGCTACACAGAATTCGTCAAACCTCTTCAGAATGATGCGTCAAAGACTTTTGATAGCACAGGTAGCAAACTTATGGGTCTGTAGCTGACAGCAAGAGCAGGGTTTAGACCAGGTTTTGGTAAGTTGACTATAAGAGACTCTTTTTACTGGTCGGGGAAGTAATTAAGTTTTCCAGCTGTCATTCATGGCTTTAGTAATGATCGAGAAAAATATTAGAAGGCAAGTTCTTGAGAGCACTGTTTGTGATGGAATCAATATCTGTTGCTCTCTTGGTTTTAAGTCGCTTGATGACGTCCGAGATTTCTTGGGCACTAATGACTTCCTCAGGGGTGGGAACACGATGAATGCACTGGTAAGCGATACACCCATCGTTAACAAGCTGAGTGTTTTGGAAGCTGTCCAAGTTTGTCTCACCAGGCGTGGTAAATTGACTTTTCAGGGAATCAGCGATCAATTGAGCTTTATCCCCGTCACTGGTGACAACGTTGCCATTGCCTGCAAGCAGTGGCGGCAATTGGATTGGTCTGTTACCTTTTAAGGCCCTCACAGTTCCCCAGAGCGAGTTGTCCTGGACAGACAAGGACTTCAGTTTTTCGCTCCACCTTTGATTTTGTAGCGCTTTATCCTCCTCCTGAACCTTGCGAGAAAGCCAATTATACTTGGTCTTGAAGAAGGGAAGTCGCTTACGCTGCCATAATCTTCTGTAAGAATTCCATTCGAGAATAAGACGCCTGATATAATTAGGCAGGTCGAGATATTCAGGACGCTTACGATCGCCTACTGGAAGTAGTGGCATCGTTGACAACACAGTGATAGCATTAATTAATATTACTATTGATATCCTCCTTATCAATAAACTCCTTGTAAGGAATGCTTTTTTCTCTAAGAATATCTCTAAAGAGCTGCTAGTCCTGTTTAGAGCGGAGCACAATCTTCTTATCGATGTTTAAGCCCTCAAACATCAGCATCATTGGACGGTGGTCAAAAGATAAGTCGTCGACTATGAATATATTATAAGGCTTGAGGAAACCTTTAAGAACTGCAATATCCAGCACGTCGCGGACAGGTGAGTGGTCGCAGTAGTACGTGTCATCAAGGGGACCAGCAACGAAGATGTCAATCTCGTTTAAGGTATATGCACATAAGATATTGCCGTTTTGATTGGGGCATTTGGAGTACCACGCATGGTGCTTAACATTCAAGTCTCCCGCAATAACAACTGGAATGGGCCCAGACAGCAGCTCGTCAAGTTCGCACGGATCACGCTCGTGCTTAGGTGAGTTATATAAAGAGATGATCTTGATTTCACCTGCGTCCACATAATTTATAATTACGGAGACTGCTTCCATTCCCACAAAGTCTGGAGTGACAGACTTACGATGATCAATGCCGTCTTTAACAATGATCGCTGCTCCACCAAAAGCGTGGCTGGCGTTATTACCCAGTGACTGATCCTTGCGATAAACACGATATCCAGGCGAGGTGAAGATTTGAGTAGATTTCAGGTGCGTCTCGCACACGAAGGCGACATCGACATTCCAATTTGTAGGAAATTGTAAAATTCTATGTGCTTGCAAGCGATTCCCCTCGCATTCCAAATATTGTAGCGGAGTTTCCCTTGATTAACGATCTTGTATGGGTGTCTCTCCATTGTTAATTTTTAGATTCGTGAGAGGAAATCTGTGGCACTGCTTTTTCACTTTCCTTATACTGATTTAGCAAATTTCCCAGGAACCCGTAAATATCACGTGTTCGATCGTATATGTGTCCCCATTTTCAGCAGAACTGGATGCGATCGAAGCAAAGGATTTTCCCTCTACCACTTTGCTGCTTTTGATCCTATTGACTTGTGAACATTTGGGACACTTAGCGTAGCTAGATGTGTGCTGACCAGGAACAATGTATACATTTTGGGGGGTCTTCGCCTTTTATGTTAATACAACCCCTCGAGTGATGTTCGCCAGCGTACTTATTACATCGTGGCAACTCGGTGCAACCTTCGTATAGCAACCAAAAGGTAAACAGTTATAGCATTGCAAGGGCATTTTGTTGCTTCTAAATAACTCAACAATAACAACTAGAGGACAGACACACTTAAAACTCAAAAAAACTAATTGTGTTCATTATTTTCAATTAAGACCAAAACTTTTGGCATCTCTACTGCACCATATGCTTTTTTAAACCTGGTAGCTTTCTCTGGAAAATAGTTTGCCTTCCTGAAATCTTCGTAAAAAGTCTTCCAGATCATATATTGTATCAACATTTCGGACAACAAATTTAAGCGTTTTCTCAGATTTATGTTGATGATGCTGGATCTTAAGCACATCGTTGCTTTTCACTCCAGACACAAGAGTTTTATGACTTTCTTCGTCGTGACACTTGATCTTTATGGTGTCCTTGCGACCTGTATGGGGGGTAATTTCGTCAAGAGGTACGTGCTTTTTTATCTCCTCTAAAATCTCCTTTATTGGCTTCCCATAGTGACGAACGATGATTGGTGGGATATATTTTGCTCCCTTTTCACGGGTGACATTAATTTGAGAAGAACTGTGCTTGGCTTTGTTAGCACGAAGGGCTACAGAGACACTAGCACTGATATCAACAGTGGACTGAATAGTGTCGATCCTATCACCTCTTTTGTTCCTCTTATTCTGTGCAGTCCGCCAGTCACCTCCATCAATGTCAGCAGAGTCATTATCAAGCCTCCACTTTGTGCTGGCTTTTGATGAGGAGCTACCATCGCTGACTGCGCCCAGGCCTATAGCATCTTCCTTACTATTGAGTGGAGGAACGGCGTTTTCCAATAACATGGGCGAAACGGAAGTAATGGGAGAGCCCACAAATTCTTTAATAGCATTGCTAAGATTGCAATGCCATTGGTAGTTTCCAAATTTGCACGCTTTACATCCTCTCTAAAACTATCAATATTTGTTTCACAGTACCAATATCCGTGGTCAGGGTTTCCAACCTTGTTTCTAAGTCCAGATATTTTTTGTTCAATTCGGAACGTAAAGCCACAAGCTGTTCATTTATAACGACATGAAAAGCAAAAAATCTGGGATCCTTACATGCATCTTTGTACGCTGCATCACAAGGTAATGCTAGTAATGCGTTACTGTCAACTTATTTAATAGTAATGCTAGCGGCTTTCGACACAGCGCCTGTCGTCGCCATGAAGCCAGTGTCCTTAGAAGAACACACTTATTCAGGACGACGCAGTTTGTAAAAAGACATAAAATCCTACCTTTTGGAAAATCCTCCGGTGAATCCACAGCAGCAACAAGGATCAAAGATGAAGCAGCCGGGCGCCAACTCCAGGTCCACAACGTCCGTAATGGATGATGTATGAGACGATTCTTGACTAAACAGATGTTCTCTTCCTCTTAGGGACTCTGATGTACCATGAGCTACTCTGTACCTCATATCATTCTACGCCAGGAACCCGCTTGTGGATGATTAGGATAATAATTGATGATATGAGAAATGTCCTTAGTCAGGTTTGCGAGGAAAGTAATCCCAACGCCAGGGACCCAGAAGGATAATGAACGTCTTGATGTAATTACTGGTTTACGGGAATATTAATTCCAGCGCCAGAGCCCAGCCCATAGGACGTAGCAGAGGTGAATATCGCACTGAAAAGGGCGCACCGTGAAATAAGAGCAATGAGATGATAACTGAAATCAGAGTAGAGGTGACACCTTGAAGAGCTACTCCGTCCTTAACGTCCTGAGCGTGGATCGTCTTTGCAATTGTCTTTGTATCATGATCGTCTACGAATCCTGATCGTCTGCTCGAAACTCGAGTATATATATAGCGATTTGACTAGCAATTTAGACCAATCAGAAAAATCACTAGCAAGACTCAGGAAAAGGAAACGTTTTTAGTCATTTGGCAATTCAGTCCACCATTGAAAGAGTCACCAATGGGACCCATGTGTGAATTTGGTAACAAGTCACGATTAGTTTTTTGTATTGTCATGCTCTCGAAAGCATCTAGTAGTAGTTTTTTATTTATTGATTTTAAAGTTTAAATATTGATGGAAATGTCATGTCCGGTATCAATTGAATGCTTTGCTATGGCAGAGAAGGTGCTTCTTCCAAATTTTCTGTGGGCCAGATGTTCCTTAAACCGGATTATCACACTATGAGACGTTTGACATTTTTCAACTTTTGGGCACTGGGAGCATTGAACTTCGTAAATTCCCGACTTCTGAAGATGGGATATTTGGTCCTTAGGATTATTTAATAAAAATCTGATTTGATTTTGGTTGCTGAAAGACAAAGAAAAATTGTGTGGTTTAAGAGCTGAGTTAAGTCCTTTAATGAGATGCTTATTTTATAGTAAAGAGATATTATTTTTCTTCTCTTTAACCACGTTTAGGGTAGTGATGTCCGATATAAACTTTTTAAATTTTCTTTTTCTCAAAAGGTCACCAATAGCCATTCTTTAAAGCTATTCCCTTAATCTGGGAAATTTCTCTATTAAAAGAGTTTTACTTTGGGGTAAATTAATGGTAAATTTTTTAGTGTTTCTATTAAAGTGATGGTGTCCCATGACTTTTGATATGGTAGTATACTTCCATATGTTGATACCTGTTCGATTGTATCTTCATCTTTCAATAAAAATCCAGTAGTATCACCATCTGATTGATTTGAAGCTAGTCCAGTTGCACTACCGTCAGTAGCATCACTTTCACTTTTCTCACACTTATTTTCACTATTTTCTACACGTACTGGTACTGCTGTTACAAACATTTCACAACCTGCATTCCAGATTTCAATTATCTTGTTTATAGCTCCTATTCTCTGGGTAAACAACCTTGAAGGTGCCTCTGAGGCCTAAGATGCAAGCTTTTGAACTTTACTTGTCAGCAAGTTGAATTTTTCATGTTGAGTGAGAACTTATTTTGACTGTACAGTGTTGTTTCCCAACACTGTAGCCGTGCCTTTAGTTGAATCAACAGAAAGTCTGCTACTGTTGATATAATAATGTTTTGTCCACCGACTTGTAAGCAGGCTCTCGGAGAACAAGTCAAGATCATTGAGTTGCCTCACGCAAAAAATATGGTGGCAAGGGAGATCCATGGAAGAGAAGAAATGGCAACTACATCTATCAAATGATACAGACAGATCTCCTTGACTTGAGGAAACTGTGCTTCCATCTCTGTTCAAACTAATTATTTTAACGAAAGTCATCAACTTTAATTTTTCCCTTACAAAACCATATACATACGGGTTAAGATGCTGCATATGCTTCTTTTCTGCATCACAAATATTTTCAGTACGGAGAGGAATGCGCATCTGAATTTTAGCTGCTCTATTATCTCGCTCAGTTCTCAAAGATAGAAGTAAATCACCCAGGTTTTTAAAAAGTTCAACGAGATTTGAATTTCTCTTTACAACTTGAACAATTTTAGAAATAATAGATGCTAATCGGTTGTTTGTTGTATTTCCAAATGTTATTGTTGCGGACTGTTGCAGTGATGTTACCACTCATTTCGAATGGGAAGCCAGTCATCAGTCATGTATTGTACAACTCTATTCAGGCCAGTTTCTTGTAGCTGCTTGAAATTTTCTGCATAATCTGCTTCACATTTACTGTAAGCCAGCTGCTGCATAAGCTCCAAGAATCTGTCACGCTCTCCAGAAGTAAGTCCCACTTTTTCGGTGGTTATCTCTCTCTTCTAAATGTCCGTAAACAATGAAACAGACAAATGAGCATTTTAGCTCTACGAAATTCCTCTGAAAAAACATTCCTTTCAACAAAGTTTATGTCTGTCATTATAGTCATGGTTTTTTCCCCAAGTAAGATTATGCTTTTTAAATAGTTGTAGTAGTTTCTTCATTGTCATCTCATCTTCTGATGTGAAAGATAATACCCTACAATTTCACTTTCTACGTTAGCGTCTTCCACAAGCAAGAAGTATAGAGGCATTCTTCCATCTGAAACTTTGTGGAAGACGCTAAATACTCCTTGCATTTCTTGGTCCTGATAAAATATACCCAGAAGTATGCTCTTGTCATTTTATACAATTTCCACAGTACAACATTCCTTCATTCTGAGGTAGTTCAAAGCATTTTCTAATGTATGCTCAGTCAAGTTAGTGTAAGCAAGATTATGCAAATCTCTAGGTGTAACACGTTTGTTGGACGTTGATATTAGTTCAGCTTGTAAGAGCTTTTTGTTAGCTCTTAGTTTGAGGAAATCCTTCGCTAATTCTTTGGTTGGGCCTTCTAGAAGCCTGTGCCGAGTTAAAAATGGGCTTTTTTCTTGCGAAAAAATAAAAAACAAGCAGGTGATTTAATTCTTGCATTTAACTCTGAGAGAAGTTCTACAATAATTGTCTTTAAGTCAAAAGCAGTTTACATAAGGGTACCTTAGTATGTGCATGATTATGCTGATCTTTAAATTCAACAAAGGCCAAAGCATCTCCTTCAGGTACAGCTTTGATTCTGATAAGGAATGGGCAATTCCGCCTGTAAGTGCAGTAAAATAAAAATAAACAAACAAATTATTTAAATTCATTGTGAACAATTGCAGAATGTCTTCTATAATATAACAGTCTGAAATATATCAAATTTAAAGTGCAATAAAATTACAAAGCTGATAGATCCAGGGCCAGCATCTGTGAAAACTGATACCAGATAGGTGGGGTGCCCACCTTTTGATCGCCGCTGTGCGAACCCATATACGATGCACACTTGCTGCCCTTGCTGGCGGTGGCCTTAATTATAAATCTGTGTATAATTACTTACATTTGTAATTCATATTAAACGATGAAATATCATCTCTGATTTGGCCTCTGTCCGGTAGATCAGCTCGGCTTAGTCTCATTACTATAATTGAAAGAAAGATTTTGCATAAGCAATATAAGCAATCACTGCGTTCATCTGATTACCTCAAGTTTGTTTCCATCCGTAGATGCTGTCGTGCCCTCACTAGGCAGTGTTTTAAAGATTATACTTCCCGAATCCAGTAATTACTTCCAAATAATCCGAAGTCATTTTGGAGTTTCATTCGTAACTGTCAACGCTCTTCAGTACATACCCCTAAACTTAAGCACAACGATGCATCAGTAAGTTGTGTGAACTATATGTGAACTATTTGCACAACATTTTGCCTCTGTATTCACTGGGAATGATACACCTAATTCCGCAAATGACAACCCTAATCATTCGATCACTCAGGAGGATACCTCCTTTCCTCTAACGTCTTGTCACGTTACCTTTGAAGAGGTATATAATACTCTTTATAAGTTAAACCCTTATAAAGGTTGTGGCCCGGATTGTATTCCCCACAGTGTTTTAAAACATTGTGTTACTCATTTATACTACCCTATTACTAATTTGGTTAATTTATCTTTCCAATATGGATGTTTCCCTGACATTCTGAAGAATAGTTATGTTGTACCCATTTATAAATCTGGTTCATTAGCCAGTGTCTGCAATTATCGACGGGTTATCACCCAGAAGGTTTTAGCAAAGATTATTGAGAAACTGCTATTATATAAAATTGGTAATCTATTGACAAGGCATATCTCCTCCATCCAACATGGATTTATGTCCGGCAGAAGTGCTGTAACGAACTTAGTTTCATTTCAAACCCACGTAATATCTGCCTTTAAAAATCATCAACAAATCTACGCTATTTATCTGGATTTCACAAAGGTCTTTGATAGAGTAGATCACTCCATACTTCTGCACAAATTAGAATCTTATAAAAGATTCATTATTAGCATGGTTTTCTTCCAATTTAAAAGATCGCCAATTAATTGTTGGATATGCTTCCTCGTATTCATCTTCATTTATTGCACCATCTGGTGTACCGCAAGGATCACACCTAGGACCAGTTCTCTTTAATCTATTTATTAATGACTTGGCTAATGTTGTTGACGTTCAGTTGCTGCTATTTGCCGACGACGTGAAACTCTACTGGCCCGTCTCTTCCGCTGATGACTGTGAGAAATTGCAACACAACCTGTATGCAGTCCAAAACTGGTGTATACAAAATCGTATGGGCCTGAATCCTCTGAAGTATAAATGTATAACCTATTATAGATCACACTCAATAACTAGCTTCGTATATTATAGTTTTGATACTCAATTAATTCGGTGCTCTAGTATTCTGGACCTCGGAGTTCTTCATACACACTCTTTAAGTCTAGAGCGCCATGTTCACTATATCATTAAAAAAGCGACTAAAGCCTTAGGACTAATAATTCGTTCCTTTAAATTTATTAATAAACACTCAGTCTTAGTTCTTCTATTTTGCACCTTCGTTAGACCTATCTTAGAATACGGCTCTGTCGTTTGGAATCCATCACAGCTGGGTCGTATTGATGAAATTTAAACTGTTCAAATACGATTTATTCATTTCTTATCCTCTCGATTTGAGCTTAAATCCATAATCATTTCCCGTGAACAGGATCCATTATTATTAAGACTTCCATCATTACAGAGTAGACGAAGGATTCAAGATGCTCTCTTTGTCTATAAATTGATAAATGGATATATTGATTTCCCCGAACTTCTGAGCAGAGTTAATTTCAAAATTCCTAATTTCACCCATAGTAAAGTTACTTTTCACATTCCCTTCTGCGCCACAAACTATGAAACAATGTGTATCCGAGTTACTGATAATACTATTCCTAAGAATCTGGAACGTTTTAATTGTAATTTTTATCGTTTCAAGAGTGTTTTACATAGAACTTGGAATTTTTAACTATATGTAGAATTTGCTGATTGCTTTCTTTTTCCTTTTATTTATTGTATTCTGATTTTTTCTCTTCTTATTGTTTATAATATACTTTATGGGTAAATCCCGTTGGAAACATGAATAAATTAAATTAAATTAAATTAAATACACTTTAATGTTATTTCTGTATAATGTACCTCTTGTTTCACAAAACGTGTATTCCCACGCTTTCGAGCACCGTGAATAGTTCCGGAATGGCATGTCCACAGTTGAATGAAATTATTTTCTTCATATTCCCGCCAAAATTTTGCTAGGTCGTCAAACGAAAGGAATCTACATCCACGATCTAAAACAGTGTTTTCTATTTTCCGTATGAAACTATCTAAAACTGGCGCCATTTTCCGTATTCTACTTCTTCCATGCTGGTGCCTTCACCCTTCACACACAGATTGCGCATGCTGCATTTTCATCGCGTCACTTCTGCTTTTCCACCATCGTGAACACTGGCAAGGCATGGCGCCATGACCGTATCCACAGCATTTTTATTTTTAGTACAGGAGCTGGCCTTGACGGCCAACATGTTTACGACGAAATAAGAAGATATTTACAACAATGAATTACGAATATCAAAATGAATCAATAGACCACTATTACACATAAGAATTTTAATTGACGGATACGTATTTCGGCAGCACTGCTGTCTTCATCAGCATCCAACTATCGACCACGACCACGAACCCTTTCATTATCAGAACGGCTCTACTGATAATGAAAGGGACAATCGACAATCGAACAGTGTAGTGTATCGGTATTCGTGTGGAACTTGAAGCATAGCTTCCATAATCTCACCCTTCATAATCATATTCCAAGGGAAATACACTGAGCTAGAAAAGAAGCCTGATGTACCCACAAGGGTCATCCAAAGTATGAAAGAAAATTGCCTCCTCTTGGTGGAGGAAAATTTGATTGACGACTGTCTAGACTAGAAGCAGACCACTAGTATTAGATAAAACACGACCTATGAAGTCCAGTAATCTGGAAATAAGACATTATCAATGTCTCCAAAATTAATATCAAGTATATGCCTTGGATCACGATATCTCTTTCTATGCATAGGATGCTTTAAAATGCCCGAGACTAGCTCGTTGCTATGATTTTCTATATTGGGCAGCATGGATTCCATGAGCCCTTGAACGTATTTGCCAATATGAGTCATGTTGAAGTCATTATAAATGGAGGAATTGCGAACAATTCTCCGATCTTTTTGCGCAATAGTCCTAAGGGTAACGTTTTGGAACGTTTGCAGTTCTTTCCACCTAGTCTTACATATTGTGGCCCAGACGGGCATACCATAAGTCAAAATAGTCCGAACAATGACCTTATAGAGTAGGAGTTTATTATCAATGTTTAGAGCACTATTTCGGCCCAGCAGAGCAATCAAGCTAAACTTGGCTCTCCTAGCCTTATTCAACGCATAAGTTGCGTGGGGAGTCCAGGTAAGTTTAGAGTCAATAACAACACCAAGATATTTATAAGTTTCAACCCAGTCCAGTTTTTTGCCATATAGTGTTAGAGAATCTAATGATCTCTTTCTCTTCTTGGAAACAAACATCGCCTTGCATTTATCTACATTCAATTTTAGCCTCCACTTGCTAAACCAGCTTTCACACTCCTTTAGAGCCTTCTGCAGCCGCGAGACTACTACGGCTGGTTGACGAGCACAGGTCAGTATAGCAGCGTCATCTGCGTAAAAAAAGAGTTTACATTTGGAAGGACTCGGAAAGTCTCGCATAAAATAATTGAATAATACTGGCCCCAGGACTGAACCCTGTGGGACACCAGCTTTTACTTCATACATAGGAGATAGATTATCTCCAACTCTGGCCTGAAAGAACCGGTTGGAGAGAAACGAGTGTATCAGAGTAATTATGTCTTGAGGAAATCCATCCATAATCATTTTAAAAATAAGACCATCGTGCCAGACTTGGTCGAAGGCTTTGTGTACATCGAGGAAAACGACCCCACAATACATAGAGAGATTAAGGGGCTCATTGATATCCGCTGCGAGCCTCCATGTTTGGAGTTGGCAGGAATGGTTTGAGCGAAAGCCAAATTGTTCATCGCGGATGAGATCGTTGGCATCATGAGATTTTTCCAGGATTTTGGAAATTGATGGTAACAAGCTGATGGGCCTGTAGCTAACAGGATTTGCAGGATTTTGTCCTGGCTTAGGAATGCTTAAGACAACTGATTGCTTCCAAGCATCCGGGAAGTAAGTGTTCTTCCAGCAGTCGTTAATCACTTTTGCAATATCTTGAATTGTATTTGGAGGTAAATTTTTCAAAGCACTGTTCTTAATAGAGTCTTTACCTGGAGCTTTTCTCGTTTTAAAATTTTTAATGATGCTTAGGACTTCATTTACATCAATGCTATGTTTTGGGAATTCATTGCCGTGAATATTATAGAAGACTGTTATGCAGGATTTTACTTTCTCAGACATATCAAGTCCTATTTGCCGACCATCAGTAGGCGTGACAAACTGTTCTGAAAGTGAATTTGAAATAAGCTGCGCTTTATCATTTTGGGCTAACAGAGGTGGGATATTAATGGCTTTCTTGTTTTGCAAGGCTCGAACCATGCACCACATAGAGTTATCGTGGGTCGATAGACTCTTAACTTTATCATTCCATCTGTCATTACGAAGTGCTTTTACCTCCTCGTGAACTCTTCTTGTGAGCCTATTATACTTGGTCTTAAGCCATGAATCACGAGTTCGGTACCACTGCCTTCTAACCTTATTCCTTTGCTCAATTAATTGTTTGATTTCTGGGGTGAGATCAAGGTGATCAGCTCGCTTCGACTCTAAGGGTGAAGCACTAGAATCAATAGCTGCATTTATACGTTTAGTAAGCTTTTTCACATTGGTATCTATGTCACTCGTACTATGTACGTTATTTAGTGGGTCGTCATCATTTTTGAGAATTTCTCTAAAAAATTTCCAGTCTTCTTTGAGCCTCAGTTCTTCTTTGAGGTCAATGTTTACATTATCAAAATTTAGTGCAACTGGTTTATGGTCTGAGGATAGATCATTGACAGTATAGATACTGAATGATTTGTAGAAGCCCTTCAAATAATGAGGAGAATCAGCCAATGAGAGAGATAGCACTATTCTAATTCGATGGGCCTCCTTATACAGTGGCCAATAGCAAACGGACAAGTACAGCGTGACCAACAACTGGATAGAACCAGTCGATACAATGAGTAACAACAGCAAAACCT
>JAHWFO010049714.1:0-12816 GCA_023313115.1 Rhysida immarginata
GTAGGAAGTCACCGAGAAACACATTATCCCCTTGCAGAATATCCAGAACAAAAGCCAGCAGTGATAACAGGTCAACATATTCCTTTAAAATGTCTAAATGTAGTGGCGTAAGTACTTTGATTCCTGGAAACTTGTCTTGATGCTTTGGCAAATGCCTCTCTTGTTCCAGTACTGATTTAACAGCATCATATAATGAATTCCAGCGTGTATCATTGGGCTTCACAAAGCTCTTACCACATATCGCTTTCACCACTTCATTCTTCTTTAGATAAGGGCATAATTTCCACAAATTGGAGGCAGCTTCCAGATCGCTTTTTAATTCACCCGCCTGACTTCGAGTATTCAGTAATTTTCCAAGGTCTCCAGTAACAATCCGGTTTAGGGTGTGGGCAGTACAACGAAAGTGAGGTGGCAAGCAGTTTCTGTCGAAATCCTTGTTATCTAATTCCAAGTCGATGGCCTCAATATCTTTATTGTTTGTGTTCTCAGGATTATCTTCCTTAGTAGATTTGGTAGGCATAAAGTCTACATATTCACATCCATATTCTCTGAATGCCTTACAAAAGTTTGAACTCCGTCCGTAACCAGTCCTACAACTTTCTCCTTTGGAATGTCGTAACTGCCCATCACACTAAGCAGCAAATCCTTGACTCTGTTGAAGCTGTGAGTCCCACTAAACCTAGTTAGGGCTATGACTAGTGACTGTCGAACACATACAAGTTAGGCTGAATCCAGTGTAAAGTAGCACATAAGAAACTTCGTCATCCTCCAGTCCAGGCATTGGTGATTATGCAGAAGAACGCATTTACTTTCACAATGTTCTTTGTTTTGATCACAAAATCTTGTACTCTGAATGCCTAGAATAAAAACATGTTAGCCGAAAATATGCATAAAAGATATGAAAAGCTTGTGGTGATTTTTTTATTTACCTGTTGCCGATAATTTCCTGCAGTGTTTCGTAAGACAGTATCGGAGCTTCTGGATGTCACATCATCAAACCATTGACCAAACGACGAAAAGATTTCCGTCAAACGGTACACAATAGAGCCATTGCATCAATCACGCAGCCATTGAAGATGAGGTCATTTCGTCTTCGATTCTCTGCGTCGATTCGCGTTATTTTGTTTGGCAAGCCTTGCAGAAGGGGTCTCCGTGGTAGGCCTACATGTTGCCATTCTCTTCCTTCCTCGTTGTATAGGTACAGCTTTGTATTCCATTAATTTTTGCTTGTGATCATTATTATCGGTCCTATGGTTTGATCAATGAAATCAAGTTATGAACATTTAATTTAAACTTTACAATCAGTATCACTATAAAAGAAATTTAACCTTACCCGCAAATCACTCTCAAGACTAATTAGAGGACCCTTTCACTTCTTTTGAACAAACGACACATTTTACCCTCACGGATCTTTCAGTGATCTCGATGATATTAAAGAATGTGCCACCGGTCAAAATTGAACACAACTTAGTCGTGCCTGAGGCCATGATCAAGTCCAGTTCCCTTGTCTAGAAGCCTGACCATTAGTAGGCCTAATGTAGGCACCGGTTTTATATCAAGGCATTGATGATTAAAATATTTTGAGTCGTGAATAATGATTAACGAATAATTTGTGGAAAGTGTGATTAATGATAAATGAATAACGATTTATTAATTCATTGAATAATAACTATGAATAATAGCTATGGGAATAACGATTTAATATTTCATTGAATAATACAACTGATTGATGACTTTTACATTTCCTCCACTCTAACAATTCGATTAATGAATAAATCCCCGAAATAATTACTGAATCACAATTTAAATTTTAAAAAGAAACCATCATAACAAAATAGGAATGTTAACAATGACAATCAGCTATTAGAATACATACAATTATAATAGAAAAAAAATCACAAATTTTTGGAGCAGTTCAGAATAAATGCATATAAAATTTATAATTTATAATAATAATTCTAATAGCTGATTGTAATTGCTAACTTTCCTTAAAATTTGAATTGTGATTCAGTAATTATTTAGAGAATTTATTCATTAGTCGAATTGTTAATCAGAGTGGAGGAAATTTAAGAGTCATCAATCATTTGTATTATTCAAGGAAATTAATCATAATTCATTGATCATTAATTATTCCAAAAATTATTCGTTAATCATTATTCATGACTCAAATAATTTTAATCACCAAAACCTTGGTATTATTGAATGAAATTAATCGTTATTCATTAATCATTAATCACACTTAATGAAAATTATTCATTAATCATTATTCATGACTGAAATTATTTTAATCACTAAAGCCTTGACAAAAGCAATTCTTTTATATAAATTATATGACTAAAATTTTTCCTCGATGTTTATTGATTATTAACGTTTTGCGAGTTCCGAAAATCACGTTTTTAGCGTGGAAACACATTTTTATCGACATGGGTTCACAGATGGGTTCCCTGCACAGTTCCAAATATATCGATCCAATACAGTTATCCATGTGACTGAAATCGTAGGACTGGAGCTTGAAAATGTTTGAACGATTCAAAATACTGCGACTGACGATTTGTAGTCACGACTTCAGTCGGACCTTTGAGTCGGAGGTAAAAATTGGAGGAGTAGAAAAATCAGTGGACTAGAAAAATCAGTTTCCATAGGCTCGACTCAGTCGAATATGATTATCATCGGATCGCAGTTAAGATCGGTGCTATGAGAACCAGCCTTTTGGAAGAAAAATCTTTTGCTATGATTTACATGAACCAAATAAATTTTCTGAACATTTTCTACCTACTATGTCATCCAATCACTTAATGAGCCTTCACAACGGTGTGCCTCATTGCAATTCAAATGTGTTAGAAACCTCTGCCAACCTAGCCAGCTCAACCTGTCCTTGAGTGACTCCTTCTCGCCCATTTACTCAAAAGGGGAATGGTGTGATTAAAAATTGTTTTTAGACTAAATGTGGTGTTGCCCTACAGGGTAGCAATCGGAAATTTTTCTCTATCTTTAATAGTTTTCGAGTTAGCAAATGGATGACCTTAAATATGAGGGTCACAGTGAAATTTTAGTGCGGCAATGAATTTCCCACCTCACTATTACCTATAAACCACACTCATTAGATCTCGCCTACATGGCAGCTTTGAGATATCTGCCATGTTACCAGACTTTTTGGTCACCCTGTATAATATGTTGGATGTAAATAGTATCGACCGCTCTTCCTTATTGTTGATCAAATGGCATTGGATTCAAGGACGGTTGCCTAGACACGACATTGTTGGTGTTCAGCGAGGCTCTTCATTCTTGTGCCATCTGAGCGAACAACATGTTCATCGCCATTGATTGTATCTTAGCCCTTTTTAATATAAATGTAAATTTAGACCACTGTGTTTATATAATGGACAATACAAATGTTATTCCTTAACGACTGTTTTGGTGTTTCCTTTCTCAACATCCTACAACTCTCAAAATCCAACAGGTTATGGGTCCAGATATTGTCAGCCACTGCGCAACTGCATACGAAAGGTAGGATGTTTAACCCTAACGATTGCTAAAGAGTTCGAATTCAATTTGACTGCCTTTACTACCTGTAATATATCTTAACTCTGACGAATTGAGGTTTAATGTGCGAATAGATGACTATCAAGTGATAATTTACAGTGGACATTTCACAGAATTAATTGAATTAAAATTGTCTACCGGACTTCTTCCGTTATGGTGAGTATGTTCAGTGCGACCAGTTTCGAACCTCTCTTGAAGGATAATTATGATACCTGGAGGATGCAAGTTCAAGCTCTCCTCATCAAAAACGAAACATGGGATTATGTTTGTGGTGAGACACCGAAGCCAAAAGTAATTTGAAGGAGTGAGAGAGTCTGTGATTCAGAGAGCCCTTGATGACTGGATCAAGCAGGACCGCAAAGCCAACTCCGATCTAATTTTAGCCATTAGTCTTTCTGAATTAACACAAATTCGGGTTTGCGACACCTTGAAGAAAATTTGGGATAACCTGGAGACCATATACGCCTCCAAAGGCCCCGCTTGCAAGGCAACTTTGCTGAAGCAACTCACTCAGCAAAAGATGCAAGAAGCTGATGATATCTGTAATCATCTCTCTAAGTTCTTCGATGCTGTCGATAAACTGCAATCTATGGACTGCTCTTATACAGTCTGCCTGACTCCTTCGAAAACTTCAGATGCGCAATAGAGACTTTAGACGTACTCCCGGAATCACTTCGAATAAAGATTATCAAAGAAAGCGATTCCTGCAGACACAAGTCCATCATCAGTGATTCAAACGCCTTACTCGTCAAACATTCTCCCTTCTGGCCTGAAGCCCAAAGCTTAGGAAGATGCGAATTTAAGAAGCATAAAGATAGGCGGAAGCCAATCAAATGTCATTTTTGTGGGATTCCAGGCCATAAAAT
This sequence comes from Rhysida immarginata, assembly GCA_023313115.1. Lineage (NCBI taxonomy): Eukaryota > Metazoa > Arthropoda > Chilopoda > Scolopendromorpha > Scolopendridae > Rhysida > Rhysida immarginata. The sequence goes on from JAHWFO010049714.1 coordinate 4,410, forward strand.
TGTTGAATGCCGAAAAAAGAAAAAGAGTTAAAGTCAACATCGAGGTCATGTTGATGAAACTCATCATGCTGATGCGTTCGAGGCAACATCGGCGTCATTGTCAATCAAACATCCTAAAAGTAATCTATGGTGTCTAGACAGTGTACCACTTGACACTTGTGCAACAATATGACACCAAACCCAAAGAAATGAAATGTGGACTTTGTTTGGCCGATAGCACCTTTACCCAGATCGAAGCCAATGGACGTTCGAAGTCTGTTATGCTGCAAAACGAATTGTTTGCCTCTGATCTTCGGACAAATGTTCTATCAGTCGCAAAACTCGTTGACGGGAAGAATGTCGTAATCTTCATCAAGAATGGAGCAACCGTTAAGGATACTCATTGGAAAGTTTGATTTAAGGCCGATCGTAATGGCGATTTGTTCTACGTGAGTGACAAAAAACAGGAAGCTAACGCAGTTACAAGTGAAAAACTTTCTGCCATAGAAACATGGCATCAACGTCTTGGTCACCTCAATGATAATGACTTACGATCCTTAATCCAAAAAGAATATATTGATGGATGTTTCATGTACATGTAAGATATATATCACTGGCAAGTTGGCCTGCTTACTTTTTCCAACGTACAACGAGAGGTTCTCTACACCATTAGAAGTTGTTCACTCAGATGTGTGCGGACCCATGCGCGTCGAATTTGAAGGTGGAGCACGATACTTCCTAACCTTTATTAATGACTATAGTAGATGGTGTGAAATCTATTTTCTCTGAAGTAAAAACCAAGTGACAGACAAGTTTTTGGAATACAAAAGCCTGGCAGAAAACCAAACCGGATGCAAAATTAAAGCCCTTCAATCTGACGATGGAAAGAAGTACTGCAATGCCCGCACAAACCAAATTCTAAAGAAGTCAGGAATCAAGAGTCGGTTGACAGCTACATATACCCCACAACAGAATAGTTTGGCGGAACGCAAAAACAGAACTGTGGAAGCAGCAGCTGCCTACTTCTACTCTCAGTATTGCCCCTGTCTTTCTGGGCTGAAGCACTCGCTACTGCCAACTATATCAGAAATAGATGCAGTACTAATGTTCTAAAAGATCATACCCCTTTTGAAAAATAAACAAATCAGCTTCCGAACCTCAAATACTTCAAGGTGTTTGGATGTAGAAGTTTTGTTTTGAAAAAACATCCGAATAAAGGAAAGTTTCATGCAAAAGCTACGGAAGGCAAATTCGTTATTCGGATACACATAAAGTCTATCGAATGTGGATACCAAAAGAACGCAATATATGCATTACCAGAGATGTTAAATTCCTGGAAGGATTCAACTCATATGATTCGGCAAAAACACTATAAACGGACGTTTTAAACTTTTGAATGCCTCCCATGAGCCATGTTCACCCAAGGAATGTGAAACTGATCGAAATGAAATGACACCGCCAGAGAGTGATTTACCTCGATTAACATCGTCTGAATATATTCCTTCAACAAACGATGAAAATAAACCTCTGGTGCAAACCCAAGCGAAAGGAGCTCTGGGACAACTGCGGAAAATTTTCACAGAGAAACGTGGAAGGCCTAAAAAAGAATATAAATTGGTTACCAACTCTAAGGATCATAAAGACGAAGATCTCCTTGAACTTCAGATTAATGATGAAAGAGAACAGGAGGTCGACGTGGATGAAAACTCATCTCAAATACAAGAAACAGAGTATGTTGCACTCGTAAATGAAATTTCACTATCCAATGCAGTGCTCGGCAACCATGTTGACAAATGGAGAGAAGTCATTTTTCAAGAAACGAAAAGTCTTTTGGAAAATGATGTGTGGGACTTGTTGGACCGACCAGTGAACCAAAAGGTCATTGGCACCACGACTGTTCTCAGAAACAAATTTCGAAAAGGTGGCACCTTGGAATGACGCAAGGCTCGAATCGTGGCCAGAGGATGTACTGTACTCAGCTCCAAGGGATCGATTTCTACGATTCGTTTTCTCCTGTAGCCAGACTTGGCTCGTTGAGATTACTGATGGCCCTCTCAGCCGAATTCGATATTAGAATTTCCCAGCTTGACATCACAACAGCCTACTTGTATAGAGACTTCGACGTGGAAACTTATATGGAGTTGCTACAATTATTAGAAGAATTACTCAATAAAATGGCTCGTGAAGAAAAGGACATTGATATCCACTACAAAGCGCAACAGATGCTATGTGGTTTATGTAAAGAAAACCAGGTATGCAAATTAAAACGAGCAATATATGAATTATGCCAAACTGGCCGTCAATGGCACATTAACCGACATACTTCAGGGCATTGGATTTCATCCTACAAATTCACAAATGGATGATTTTTAAAAATGAGATGTTACATGAATTACACTGAATGAATCTGGAAACTTTTTTAGTGTGTACTAAAGACTGACACTATGAAACCTTTCAAACAATCAATGCTAATTATTTCTCTAATTCACTATGTTAACATGGATTTTACCGCCATGCTTCAGCATTAAAATTTCTCTCTTTTTCTCTCTCTAACATCTTTTGATATTTTCTCACTTACTGAGCAGATTTTTACGACCAACATTCCTGAATGGTAAATCGCATATACGTCATGCCTCATTCTCATGTAGTATTTGGCTAAAAGAATACAGGTATCGATAATAATTTATTATTTCATCCATTTCCTAAGTATGAATTAGGAAGAAATGGATAATTTTCAGTCAAAGCGATAACTGGCTTCTGACCGCAACTAGTCGACTCCGCTCTGCTCACTCCGAAAAATATTATTTTGTTATTGATCCTGTTGTACTAATGTTACGTAGGTATTAATTAAGCTCACTATCTATATGCGCGCCGGCCAGGTGGCCGAGAGCGCTAGGGCGTAGGCTTTCTAGTTCTTGAGTCTGCCTGATCATCGGTTTGAATCCCGCCGTGGGCATGAATGTTCGTGTTGGTCCTGGGCTGCGTACAGATATAACTTGTGTAAAAGGCACAAAATGATCTTAGTACTCGAAGCCAAAAATTCTAATAATCTATTTGCGTAAGGCTATGTGACTAAAGAGGTATCCTGATAAAATGTAACCAGACAAAATGCAACTAAACGTTTTGAATTGTTCAGATGGAAACATTCGATTGGAAATGATGAGAAACGTAAGAACATAGTAGCCACATTCAATTGGAAATGAAGAGAAACGTAAGAACATAGAGCTCATTTTCATTTCTAAATACTACATTTGAGAAATTCAATTTTTCAAAAATAGACGAACTCAGAGCTACTGCTACTTTGTCAAGGGGAATTATTTTGTTCATTGAAGCATTTAATGGAAGCCAACCATAAATAGAGAGGGGAGGGGGACTGGCCAAAACTTGACTATGATTTGAAGCCTTTTTTTGGTGAAAATTCACAAATAGAAAAGGGGGTGGCTAGTTATTGGCCATTGCTTTTAATGTTTGACTAAGACCCTATTAAATTTTATTATGTAATCTAGTTAAATAAGTAAATTGTGCTAACAGTAACAAATGTTTGTTTCATGTTTTGAAGCTAAAACATTTGTCATTTAAACTGACTGAAATACTTTATATTTAGTGATGATCATAAATTAAAATATATCAGTGTGATAAGATACATTTGATAAACTGAAATTTAATCAGTTTTCCCATAAATTTTAGTTATGATCACATAAATAAGGAAAATTGCTTGAGAGAATTTTAATTAGTTTTAAGAAATTTTACAGTATTTGAAACCACAATATGCTTGTGAAGGAAAGATTTTTCGAATGGCTGTCACAACGCAACGTTTCTTTTATTTCTTCCCTTGTGCACCCAAATCTAATGAAGAAAATGTATATGCCCAAGCTGGTCACTTTTATATGCGATGGTTGGTACATAGTAATCCAAGCAGATTTTTGATAACACGGTATTTTCGGTGATGCACGCCGAACCACTGGGCATATGCTGATCGACCTCGGCATAATCACAACTGTTTGTGAATTCATTCTAATTTCCATATTTCCAGAAATTCAATGATAACAATCCAATATTCACAACAGGTAACAATTTATTTAACACTATAAGACTACACACAACATTCTTCCATTCTTCTGCGAGAAAACTCAAAAGAACAAATATTAGTATCATCAATTTTATTATAATTAAACAAAGGAAGATCTGTAATTCGTCTTCCTATAAGCATATGAGATGGAGTTCGTGGCTCAATAGTATCATCGCTTGTTTCACAAGTTATAGGTCTGGAATTTACAGTAGCTTCTACTTCAATCAATACAGTTTCCATTTCAACTTGATTTAACAATGCTTTTCCCAAGAGTTTTTTCAAACATGCTTTTATACTACGAATCATTCTCTCCCAATAGCCACCCCACCAAGATGCTCTATCCATAATAAATGACCTGTTTATTTGCCAATGAACACTAAAATTTTGTATGCATTGTTTATTGGCGGAAGAAAACAGATGCTTCAGTTCTTTATCAGGTTGTTTGAATGTGCGAGCATTATCTGAACAAATTGTTTTCGGGACACCTCGTCTCCCTATAAATCTTCTCAAAGCTAATATAAACTCTTCTGTGGTCAAATTCAGAACAAGTTCTAAATTGAATGGCACGTGTAGTAGAACAAGTAAATAGAACTATGTAACTCATTTCATGATTTTTCAAAGATAATGGCCCAGCAAAATCTATTCCACAGGTTTCAAATGGGGACGACGGTTTTACTCTATTAGCAGGTAGAGGTGCCATAATCTCGTAAGTGGGTTTCAATCTTTGTTTTTTACATGTTAAACAGCCTGTTATATATTTCTTGACACATTGACGTTATCTAGGGATCCAATATCTACTAATTTGTGTCATCGTCTCAGTTACTTCTGCGTGCATTATTATTCGATGTTGTTGTTCAATAATTAGTTTGCTGACATAATCATCTGGTGATAAGATCATGGGATGACGTTGGAACTCTTGTAATTCGGCTGCCTGCAAACGTCCTCCTACTCGTAAGATTTCGTTTTCGTCTGAGAACGGGTTCAAACTGATTACAGAAGAGTTTGAAGGTATTGGTTTATTTTCTTTCAACGCTACAATTTCATTTCTGTATGTATTCAGTTGTATTACTTTCACCCAATATACACTGGTGCTCAAAATTAACAGGACAAACACATTTTCGTGGATTTCTTTAAAACTACTGAAAAGATTCCATTGAAATTTGATGGATGAAACAAGTTAACAATGCGGATTACTACTAACCAATTATAATCGTTCAACTCCTTCTTTGCATATATAAATTAAGTTACTTCGATATAACCGTCTTTGTGGCATCGCTTTAAAAGGCTGCTGCGTGTAAGTTTTGTACATTCTAGCCATTTTACGGAAAGATGGAACATCACCGAAGGTTAAAAGATTCTGAAAGATGGAGAGCAGTGGGACGATTGGAGGCTGGATAGACCCAAGCAGTAGTTGCGAGATTTTTTCATGTTTCGAGAAATATCATCTCGGAATTATGGAAACAGTTCCAAGAGACAGGGACGATATGCAGACGACCAGGGCAAGGTCGCCCTAGGGCTACCTCAAGGCAAGAAGACAGGTATCTTGCTCTAACAGCCAGGCGCCATAGGGAGATGACGGCCACTCAGCTCGCAAATGAGCTCTCGTCTGCTACAGAAACATACTGTTTACCGGAGGCTTCATGAGAGAGGGCTATATGCCAGGAGACCCGCGGTCTGCATCCCACTCACTCCAGGACACAGGACAGACCGGTTGACTTGGTTCAGACAACACCAGCCCTGGACCCAAGCACAATGGGCTTGTGTTTTATTCAGTCATGAGTCGAGATTCAGTCAAGGCACGGATTCCCTGCGAGTTTTCATCTGGAGAGAACCAGGAGCACGCTACAATCCCTCTAACATCACGGAAGTTGACCACTATGGTGGTGGTGGTGTCATGATCTGGGGGGGCATAATTTTGGATGGATGCACAGACCTACACGTTTTTGAGAGAGGCTCTCTGACTGCTCAGAGGTACAAGGACGACATCTTCTCACCCTATATAAGGCTCTTCACGGGTGCCTTTGGTCCCCATTTCATTTTTATGGACGACAATGCTTGTCCACATAGGGCAAGGCTGGTCAACGAATACCTCGAAGAGGAGGATATTCAAAGGATGGAATGACCAGCAAGATCTCCAGACCTGAACCCGATAGAGCATGTTTAGGATGCACTGGACAGGAAAATTGCAGCTCTCCAGGTTTCTCCCAGAACCGTCCAGGACCTATGAACTGCCCTGGTGGGGGAGTGGAGTTCCTTGCCCCAGCACCTTATTAACAGCCTCATAAACAGCATGAGGAATCGCTGTGAGAGCTGTATTGCTGTTAGAGGAGACCATACACCCTATTAGTCTCCTAATAAGACCCTTAATGCAATCTTGTTTTTGACATTCCATGGTTTCATGAGCATGGTTTGAAAGTTATGTTCAATATTTAATCGTGATAGCTTATTCTATTACCCTACCAAATTTCGATGGAATCGGTCCAGTAGTTTTAGAGAAATCCACGAAAATGTGTTTGTCCTGTTAATTTTGAGCACCAGTGTAATTGCTCTGTGCAATTCGTATACTGTAAGTGGTCCAATCATTTTCGCACCTTTGTAATTATTGATGGCTCGAAGGATCCAAAGATCCAAGCAGTTACATGTACTAACATATACATGTTACTATATCTTATGACATCTAACAATGGTTCTTTGTTGAGAAGTACATTAACTGTAACAAAGTTTTCTTCTTCAACATCTTCGTTTGTGCTGAAGTAAGCCTGCTTATCAGAAGTCTCCTGGAGTCATGAGGGGCCATTCCACTATAGTTCGTCATCAATCAATGTTTCTAAAGATTTTCCTCTTGTTAGATAGTTTGCTGAATTATTTATTCCACCACAGTGGTTCCACTGCATGGGGTCGGTAAGATTTTGAATTTCGATTACCCTATTTGCCACAAATGGTTTCCATTTGGCTGAGGACCTCTTTATCCAACAGAGTGTGATAGTGCTATCACACCAAAATCTGATAAATTTGTCCGGTAAATATCCTTTCAAAGTCATTGAAAGGCGTGCTGCCATCAGGGCTCCCATGAGCTCTAGTCATGGTAAAGTCAAATTTTTGATTGGAGCTATTCGAACTTTCGACATAACAAGTGCAGTTTAGAATACTCCTGAATCTTTCTGGTATTTTACATAAACCACAGCACCATATGCGGACATACTAGCATCGCAAAATATGTGTATTTTGGAATTTTTCTCATCTAAATGTAGATGTCTATTCATTCTAAGAGCAGTTAACCATATTAGTTCTTGTTTCCAGCGTTCCCATTCGGTTAATATTTCTTTGGGAAGCTGTTCATCCCAATCAAGTCCAGATTTCCATAACTCTTGTAACAGCCATTTAGCTTTAACTATAAATGGTGCTGCCATTCCTAATGGATCATAACAATTAGCAATTACGCTTAGCATTCCTCGTTTAGTATGGCTGGTTTGTTCATATACTGGTTTTAGTCCAATAACATATTGTTTAATGTCCCAAGTAAGACCTAGAACTTCTACGATCTCGCTACTGGAACTGTCATCTTCATTGATTTTCCTTTGAAGTGTATCTGAATTGGTTCTCCATTTCTTTAATAACATAGAAGCTTTCAGTAGTATACAATTTGTTTCTTCATATTGTGACATAGTCAGTTATGTGTTTATGATTTCTGCTAATCCTTTGCCAAGCATTGTATGGACTTGTGAAGAGAAAATCCCCAGAATCGAACAAAATCCCCCTTCTTTCGTCGATGAATCACACCATGCGGCCGTTAGGCCTAATCGCCGTTTCATCGATCTTTTCTTTTCTTTTCCTTTTCTTTATATATTTCAGGAAGAAAAGAAAAACGTTGTCTAACTGAGGATAGTGGATTAATCGCCTATCAACTGAACTGTAAACAAATCTACAAACTTTCTTTTGTTATGTTTGTTATCACTTTTACTGTCTCGTATTCTGTGAAAGCTTCGATTCAAAATTCGCACCTTTGGCGCATTGCATGCTGGGAAGTCGAGTCTAGAAATGATCGCGGAGAGGTCCTTTCTTATTCCCTGCCGGAAGCGTTATGCATCATTCGGGAGTCACCACCAGGTGGCGATCCCAGTATTCGCTGCGGGATTGGCGTTTCATATAAAAGGGGAGCGCAGCCCCCTCAGGATTCATTCGAGATTCAAGCTTCAACCACTGCAGACCTCTCTTCAGACCTCTGGATCATTCTCTTCTTCTCTGTCCCGGCATGGTAATGTAAAACTTCTTTATTTATTAATTTGTGCGAACTTGTTGCTATGTTATGTTTTTGATATATTCCTACAATCTTATAATTGTTAGAAGTATGCTTAGTTT
>JAHWFO010049714.1:19020-47484 GCA_023313115.1 Rhysida immarginata
GCTTGTCATTGATTCTTTTAAGTGTGCCTGTAGTCAATCGCCAATTGTTAATCGCCAATAGCAATCACTCCTTATCAATAGACTGGGGTGTTGAATTCCTGTTTTTGTAGTTTTCCAACAGGAAACATGAAGATCTTTCATTTCTAATGTTAATTGTAGCTCTTTAGTGGGTCTTTCGGGGACAACGTTCACAGGCTGACGAATTTCTAATGCTATTATTTCAATAATTTTATAAGGCTCGATAACACATTGTAAATTCACCTTAACCCTTTTCAACGTTTTGATTTGTGGTTCGTTTTTACCAAAGGTGAAAATTGATAAAGTTCATGAGAGAGAGAACATGAGAGAGAGAAAGGAGACTCCACTTGTCCACAAGAACAAGATTTTGGTAAAGTTTCTCTCTCTCATGGATAAAGTTTCTGTTGGTAAAGTTTCTGTTGTAGGTGATTACTTATTTCTTCTGACAAAAAAGTGCGCTGAATTCCTGTCAAGTCAGCACTGTACTGTTATTCTTTCCTCATTGGCTACAATTTCACCCTCCACTATTTGTAATAGCACATTGCCTGGATTGATCTCTTCTCTAGGTATAATCACGTTGGCTGTTGTTTCTTGAGTTTCAGAGTGAGTAGAGTTCTTATTTTCTTCTTTACTGATTAATTTGCGACTGAAGAAACCACTATGCTTACGTTTACATTTTGTACACTGTGTCTTTGGAGATTGGCAATCACGTGATAAACAACCTTTAGAGGAGCAATTAAAGCACCTGCCAGCTTTTTTAAATATTTCTATCTTTTCTTTATTGGTTTTAGGGCATTCATACCACTCATGTTCTCCACTGGTACGAATGATACATTGGTTAGTAGTAATCATCAGGGGAGAAGCTGTGAATCGTTGTTCCTTTGAGGACTTATTCTGATTTGTAATCATTTTTCCCTTATTCAATGTTTCCTCGTTGTTATTGTGTAATGTATGCAATTTCATTACTCGCTTAGCTCGTTCTCGGCTAGTAATTTCCTTTTCTAAAAATTTGAGTATATCATTGACACCCCACTGTTGCACATAATCTCTATCTCTACTATACTGAGCAATAACTTCTTCTGGTATCGCTTGTGTTACTATTGGACATAATATAGTACCATTTGATTCAGTATTAGCTAGGCTCCGAATAATCTATTATCATAAAGTTTTCTTAGCGCTTTAACATCACTCATTTTTTTCACTTGTCTGAGCGCTATTAATTCAGCCATTTGCGCATTCACTAATATTTCTATTTTTTCAAATCGTTTTGTTAATATGTCTTGCGACATCATAATAGGCATCTGAAATAGTGTCACAAAGGATTTCGACAGTTATAGGCTCTAGTATCTCTAGCAGAAGACGCAAGCTAAGAGATAATGCTGGAGTTCGACTGTCGCCATCTATTGACAATAGATGTCAGCCCACGCAATCAAGAGACAACTGTTTTAATATGCTTCTAGATTGCGGAAGGAAGCGGAAAAAACGGCACAGGCGATTGCGCGTAAGAAAGGTGGGCGAGCGGGAGCTTCATATACAGGATTTGGCTTCTGTAATTGAAGGTGGAAAGTCGCAATATTTTAAGCTCTCGATGAGACAATCGAACTTTCGAGAAGGCTCTTTGTCTACTACGCCCGACGCCTGTGTTGAAGACATTAATCGCGTTAGGGATTGAGCGTTGGTGCAGCGTGAACTCCAACTGTGAGTTAGACGTGCAGACTGTGTTATTTGATAATGCTATTAATGTATCAAATTCTTTAGCTCCAGCTTTTTCCCAAATAACAGCAGACAATACGTCGTGTGATTCGCCCCGCTCTTCTTTGCACGTACGTTCAGAAAACGGCCAGCGACGACTCTCGACATTCCAAAGGAAGACGCTCCTACCGAGCATAAGGCATCATTCGCATCCAGCCGCCTGGAATTTTTGGACTACTGCTTTTTATCACCGAGGAGAATTCATCACTCGTGGTAATTGCAGAACTCCAAGTCTCCTTCTACAACAGCGTAGTTCAGACGGAGGAATTAGCGCACTATTCTCCAAGTGATGTACTCGCCGGGATATTTCCCTGGACCTTTCAAGCCTACATGAGGGAGAGCATCGGCACTTTCGCACCAATCTCAAGGTAAGCCGTAATTCCATAATATTACAATGAAAGAGGCATTAATTCGTATCAAGCCACAGTGAGCAGCACATTTATATTATGTGCGCCCTTTTATTTAGCTCCCTGCTCTCCGCTCTTTATTAAGATTTTAATTCTCGTGGCGTCGCGCTTAGCCACCATAGTTTTTTTTATTGCCTTTCTATTACTATCAGTATTACAGAAAATTGATTGGGAGAGCGTCATGATAAGTTTAAGGGGGTGGCTTCGTTTGCTCTTTGGACACTCATATGCTTAGACAAGATAAGTTAATTTTTAGTATTAAGCATTGCTCTGGCATTCTCGTTATTCTCTGCTAATACCTACTTCAATTTATTCCATAGCTTCCCTCGCTGAGCAGGCCAGGACGTTCAACGCCAAGCATAGCCATGAAGTATCATCAGTCAGCTTCAAGTGGCATAGAACTCTTTATCCAGAACTTTGGTTTAACGTTCTACCATTCTGTTACTTAATATTTATTTTTGGCTTTAGGGTTCAGCTTTAAGTTTGTATCATTTTAATTTAAAATATTGGTTGTAACACTATTACACATTAATGGTTATTAAAAACTTAATAAATGTATGCTCCTTGTACTTGATGTCCTTGATCACTCACACTCTTTCACTGCGCGCGTTCGTGACAAATAGCCAGTCCAGCCGTCGCATCAGCAGCATCTTAGTCAACAATGTTTTTAAGTATATGAACTTATCAGTTTTTGTTATTTGATCATTTTCATGAATGCTGGCTGTAAACTGTGCCCAAAATTTGGCTCATTCTAATATATTTCCATTAAATTTAGCTAAGTCTATGAGCGGTAAATGTAGATGAGGAATTATAGGTAAGAGATTGCTTACCTGATCAGATTGTTGAGATGAGCTGGTGACGTTTTCTTGGGTCGAGCGGGTCTGATTTCACAGCAGTATTCGCTTTTTTTTATTATTTAATCGAATAGCCATTTTTCTCATTTCTCGGTTGGTTTACATTTGTTTTACGGTTTTACTATATGTCTCTAAATTAAAATTTAAAATATAATAATATAACCTAGGATGATTATTACTAATAATTCGAGTGGAATTAAAATGCCGAATTATTTGATTTGATTTTGAAAGTGGAAGATACATTTACACTGTGAAACAGAATTGAAACATTTGAAACATGCTAAATGATATTGCAAAATGTTTGTCGATGAAACGTATAAATCTTATTGGATGCAATCTCCATAACACTGCAGTAACAAATAGCATTATCAAGTTTTACGTTCTTACGCGCTTGCACTTTCTAGTAAAAACACTAAACAAAGAAAAAAGTGCAGTACGTGAGAAAAGTAAACTTTTAAAGCTCACACGTACACGTGCTTTTAAAGCTCACATGTATACGTAAATATTGTGTATTTGTTTTTATTTAGTTACCATATGTAAAATGATTATAATAAAAAAACTAACCACACTATAAATAATAAAATAGGTTTTGTCATTAGATTGTAAAAATAGTTTTTATAACAAAATGAGGAATTAACAATATTACTGTAAAAAACATAATTTATAAAATCCCAGAAAACATAATTATAAATATGAAAAATTGAAAAATATAAAAAGAACATTTCAATTTAAAAACCATTACACTTTTCCATTAATTATCTTCTGTGGTCAACTTTTTGTAACAATTAAATAATACTTTTTTAATTCTATTAAATAATAAATAATAATACTGCTTCGAAATTTATTTAATTAGGTTTATCTGCATATTCTTCAATGTTTTTTTCCTGACACCGATAGATAACTTGTCATTCATTTCAAGCTTCTCTGTGATCTTGCTGGTTTCCGTTAATTACAGACAGAGAAATAATTAAAAATCTAAAAAAAGTCGTAGCACGCTCCATAGAAACGCAGGTTAATCAGCCGGCGAATTCCACCCATGTTATTCTTTGGTTTGTTAGTGGGGGGCCATCTAGATTGAACTAACTAACTGTCTCACTTTTGATTCGCTACCACATTCCTTCTAAGCTTCCATGCGGTTCTGTCGTCCAATCATCAGAGTTCCGTCCGAGAAATACTTTGTGTTTCCATGTGTTTGTACAAAGGCTTCTGATGAGACATCCTGTTTTAACTCTGGACACTCCATAGTCCCGTTCTAGCTCCGTGGGGGTTTCGCTCTGAGGAAAAAACACAAAATATGCGCCAACTTATGTAGACAATATGCTTATGGCCCGAGAATGTTGCTTCAAAAGCTTATACTCCATGTGCTTGACGAATATATCATCTGTCATGGCAGCCGTTCGATTTTCCGTCATTAGGCATCCATCTATCCAAGTGACAAATTCGAACACGGGCCTAGAGCCAAATACAGACTGTGGCGATATCCTCATTCTGGGTCAAATGCTGTTCGCTTTCCTCTCTTGTTAGCTCCGGTAGTCCAAAGCGTAGCACAGGGTCCTCAAGCTCCTCTGTTCCCATGTCTTCATCATGCACAACTGCACTGCATCTTCTTTATTCTGCCCTGGTTCTGATTTTTTCCTCTTCAACAATAGTGGCCATGCTGCGTGCTTTTAACAATCGGCACCGTCTTTTCTCTTCTGCTTCTGTCTTGTGACGCTCCTTTTGTGTAATTGTTAAGAAAATTAATAAACCTAGAGCAAATTTTCCAAAAATCTATCATCTTATAAATCATGATCGAGGCTCGTTTGAGGTGGGGGTGAGGCGAAAAGGGTAATTCAGTCAATGAAAAGATTCCTTTTGGGGAATGCAACACCAAAAAATTATCCCAAGATTTTTTGAGTGCTACAGTCATTAAATCTTCCTATCCATTCTGAGCGTCCAAGAATGCATCGTGAATGCCTTTTGGGAGGAGGGATTCTTTAACCTCTTAACATCCATAGCCACACCCGGATCGAACTCAGGTGAGATATCCATGGGAAGCTTGGAATACTCATGGCACTCTCTGGTTATGTTTGTAAGTCTTCAGATTTGTATAGTCCGCGATCCAAATTCTTTTTTCTTCTGGGCTTTGTCCGAGTAAGCCGAACATGTTGCCATCGAATTTCCGGACTATCAGGAAAGGACCTTGATACAAGGATCTCAATTTAATGTCCATGCGTGGGCTTGTAGCGCATACCCTTTCGTGTGTTAGTACCCATTCTCTTTCATGAAACTCTACAAGTGGTTTTGTACGTCTCCCTCTTTATCGTCAGTTCTTTCGCTTTTCATAGGCTTTGCATACTTCTCTTCTCGTCACCCTTTGTCACCTTCTTCTATGAAATTATTGGCTAAGTAGTCTTCACGCATGATGAGTTCTGCTGGAGAGTACCCTGTCTCTTCATGCACCGTCCATCGCAGGGTAAACAGAACACGGTCAAGAACTTCTTCCCAATTATGTTGACGTGCATAGTCAAAAGATAGACGTAATGTTTCATGTAGAGAGCGAAGGTAGCGTTCAACAGGGTTGGGGCGTGGGCAATACAGCACGCTGTATTCAAGTCGCACTACTTTTTGTACCAGTAATTTGCGCACCTGCAGATTCCAAAAATATGGTGCGTTATCATGTATCAAGCGATCGGGCTTTCCAGGTTTCTGAAACAACCTTTGAGGAAATTTCTGATGGTCTTTCGTGACAACCTGGGCACCGCTTCTAACTCCATCCAGCTGGTGAAAACATCAACTATTACAAGTAGGAATCTGTTTTTATGCGTCGATATCGATAATGACCCAAAGGCATCCAAGGATCAAAGTTATCATCATGAGTGGTGCAACGTGGGTTGCATTTCTGGCATTCCAGACAGCGGCTTGAGTGGCGTTTGATTTCCTTGTACATGTTTTTCCAGAAATATCTTCTTTTCATGAAGTGTAGTATCTTTTGGGCTCCTGGGTGAACTAATGGTCCCTGGGAATGCCAATATGTCATTATCTCTTCTCGAGTGTCTCGGGGAACCCAAATCCTCTCTTTTCCTTTCGTGTTCTTGCAAATAAGCCCGTTTGTAAACTGTAAGGTCTTGTCCTTAGAATCTGTCACACGATTCGCAAATTGAGCATAAGAGGAGTCTTTGTAACATTGCCCAATCAAAGGTCTCTTTTTCTTCTGTCACCATTAAGCTCCGGGACAAGCCTTCTGGTTTACTATTCAGACGTCCTTCCTTGTGTAGTACAATGAAGTCGAACGCCTGTAGCTTGAGCGCCCAGCGCGTGATGCGACCATGGTTGTCTTTGAAATTGTTCAACCACGTCAGGGCCTGGGAATCGCAATGTACGATGAATTTAGTACCATCCATATAGGTCCTGAACATGGCTATGGCATGCATCACCGCCTGGCACTCCCATTCCACAACTGAATATTTGCCTTCTAGTTCTGTCAACAATCGACTACAATAGGCAATAATCTTCTGCTGACCATTCATGTTCTGGGTAAGCATACCCCCGACTGCGTTCTTGCCGGCATCTGAATGGATCTCAAATAGTCTGTCAAAGTCTGGTTGTGCTAACAAGGGTGGCTCGGTTAAAAAAAATTTTATAGAATAAAAGGCTTCCTGACATTCCAGATTCCATGACCATCTAACGTCTTTGTGTGTCAGACGCCTCAATGGGAAGTTTAACAGACTCAAAGATGGTATGAAGGTCTTATAAAACTGTACCATCCCGATGAAGCACTTGACCTCCTTGGCGTTTTTGTGGACCGGGTAATCTAACGTGGGTTGAACATGTTTTTTTGATGGTTGGAGCTCCTGATCATTTACGGAGTAGCCCAGAAAATCAACCTGATGCTGAAGAAAGTGGCATTTTCGAAAGTTGACTTTCAAGTTATGAACCCTCAGTCACCCAAAAACCCGACCGAGCACGTTGAGATGAGATGCGATGTCTGGAGTTCCCACTATAATGTCGTCCATATAGTGGAATCTCCATGGCTCAATGGTGGGGTCCAGGACTTGGTCCATTAGGGACTGGAATACCTGAGCCCTATTACGTATGCCAAAAGGTATGACTGGGAAGGCAAAGGCACCTAGTCCCAAAACCACAAACACCGTTTTAGCCTTAGATGCCTCATCCAATCGCACCTGCCAATAGGCAGATTTCAGATCTAATACTGAAAAAACTCTAGCATGGGAGAGCTTCTGTAGTATCTGCTTCATCAGCAGGGGATAGTAAGCCATAGGTGTAGTTAAGGCTTTAGGCGATGGGCATCAAGAATGAAACGATGTTCGTCTATCCTTTTCGGCTATTAAGAAATAGGGTAGCGACCAGGGACTTTCAACATGCCCTATGACGCCTTGCTTTTTAACACTGCTATTTTCGCTGGCGATTGTGGATAAGGCCGTACTTTTACCGGCGGGTGTTTTACCGTATCTATATGGTGGACGTACGAAGGATATCTTTCTGTGATGTTCTCCATCTGTACTTGTGCCACTTCAATTAAGTCCCATACTTCCTTTTCTTGTCTGATCTAGGTGATTCGATCTTACTCTTGGTATCAATCCTATCTGGAAACTTCAGTTCAATTTTCAAATTACATCTAAACCAATAATTCCTTTACAGGGCAGCTTCTCAGAAATCCATAGCAGTACTGGGCAACAAGGAATGGTGTGCATGGCGGTTATCGTTTCCTTGACTTAGGTAGTCAGGAGTTGTTTATCTCCATCAGCCACTTTTATCGTTCTGCTTTCCTTAATTTGGTCTTCCCACACAGGCAACTTTTCTGCAATTTCACGCCAGATAATTGATAACCTGGATCCGGTGTCTAACATAAAGGATATCTCTATGTTGTTGAAGACTCAAATGACACATCCTCGTTGGCAGCAGGCCAACTTCCAACAGGGTTTTCTGTAGTCCATAAGAACCCTTTTCCTTTAAGCTTGACTCACCCGCCTCCCTCTGAACTCCTTCTCCTTTGTCTCTAGTTCTTTTTCTTCTAAGATCCTGGGGTATTACCCGGCACGCCTATCAAGCTTTTCCCTGGCCCGCGGTCAATAATTTCCTTAGCCGACGAGTTGTTCCGATCGCTCTCCATTTTCTGTTTCGTTCTTAACTCTTCGCATATCGTCACCTCTGGCTTGAGTTTGGAGCTTCTCAATACGATTTTCTTCCAGTAGATGTCATTACGGCGTTTTCTAGCCAATTCCATCAGTGCATACTCCGATAAACGTTGAGGAATTCGGACATTTAATTGGTATAACTCGGAGAAATATTTACGAACGTCTTCCCCCTCTCTTTGAGTACGGGTATACAGTTCTTTTATCCGGATGGCCTCCGTCTTGGTATCGCGAAATCGTTCCTTGAGGCCTGCCTTAGCTTCCTCCCAGGTACGGGTCTGCTGTAGCAAAACTTCTCCGATCCAAGGCATGAGGTAAGGTTCCATAATTAATGGAAAAATTTTTCTCAACATCAGTAAAGCCACTTCATTAATGAGGGCTTGGCTCTCCAGGTTAGGTTCACTGTGTAGGCACGAATATTCATGTAACTGTCATACAGTGGCACATTCAAACGATTCCGAAATTCCCGTACATGTTCCTGCCTCTCCTGCAGGAAAGATTCGACCACCTCCGTCTGTCGCTGTAAAGCTCGACACAACCGTTCGGATGCATCATATTCGGCACATCTCATAAATTTCATTACCTCTTCATTCAAGAAAGTTTCGATTTCGGCGGCTTCCCATTCAGTCACACCAAGATGTAGACCTCTCACCCCTCGTATTCTGATTAACTGTGCGTCGATGGCTCTTTCCAGCATTAGTCCTGGCGCAGGTTCCAAAACCAGGTATTCTTTGATCTCTGTAAGAACATTCGGTGCCAACATGCTGACAGGGAACTGTCGGTTGAAGAGGGCGGCCTTTAGTTTTATTTTGTCTTGCCAATCCACCATCTTCTAACCGGTGTTTCCGTGTCTCGATGCAGACTAGAATCAGACAATTAAATATCACTAATCAGTCAAAAAAGTCTGATAATGATCTCAGAACACTAAAGGTAATACAGGCAGTTTTGATCTGAAAAAAACCCTGCTGTGACAGTCATTTAAATCAATCATCATTCTCTATGAATTTGTTATTAATCATCCCAGTACGAAACACTTAGTAATCTTAGATCTTAAAATAACTCCAATCCTGTCATTACATACGAACCGTACGTATCTGTTAAAGGTCATTATTATTAATCTTTAATTAAAATTCCCAGTCTAGTAATCAGATTAAAATTGCCTGTGGCTTTATTTTTAATATATTCTCAGTGATCATATGCTTGGACAATAATTTTGCAGAATATTTTTGACACACTTAGACTGGTTTACAGTTCTTTTCAATTATGTCTGGTAAACAACAGTTCCCTTGATTCGATACATCCTTTTGTCTGTGAAAACGGTCTTCAAAAATTTTCTATACGTTTCGATCATCGTATCCTTGGCTTGACTTCGTCTGCGTTGTCACTTCCACCGTTTAAAGGTATGGGGAACTTTATCACTACAGGTGATTGAAAAATAAAAAAAAATTATTAATGCATGAAGAAAGCTCTTACAAATTATTCTAAGGGCGAGAACGATAATCCAAAGTAAGTATACTATCTTCCAGTCTGTAGTATTTCAAACAAATCTTATTCTTAAATTCTATTAATCGACACATTTCATCAAATAATACAGTTTTTTCTCGAATCTAGGTACAGTGATCTGCACTTGTTGAAAAATGCACGGAGATAAGTTTACTTTATATTTTGTTCTTTATTTTAAGCAAAAATTAATCTTTATTTCACTAAGACTCCTAATTTCATCAATCTTTTTTCTTGAAGGCTCTTTTCAGTTTTTTTTATCTATTTTTTTCCCAGGGATCAGAACTCGGATTTCTTGCAAGCAGTTAGCCACTCGATGGGAGAAAAAAGTAAGTGGGGGGGGGGGGGAGAGAAAGAGCAATGGAACAGAAAAGCTAAGTATTAGTTTGTTAGTGGGGGGCCATCTAGATTGACTTAATTCACTGTCTCACTTTTGATTCGGTACCACATAGTTTCTAAGCTTCCATTCTGTTTTGTCGTCCAATCATCAGAGTTCCGTCCGGAAATACTTTGTGTTTCCGTCCATCTGTACAAGGGCTTCTGACGAGACGTCCTGTTTTAACTCTGGACACTCCATAGTCCCGTTTTAGCTCCGTGGGGTTTCGCTCTGATGAAAAAAGGCAAAATATGCGCCAACAAAAGCTTATATTCCATACGCTTGATGAATATATCTGTCACGGCAGCCATTCGATTCTCCGTAATTAGATATCTGTCTTTCCAAATCACGGATATATATATTTAGAGAAGAACGAGACACAAAAACCCTGGAATACAATAATTAATAGTTAATAATAAAAATACATAATGAATAAAAATAAGATAAAATAAACAAAAATAATTAATCAAAAATCAAAATAAAAAGCTGACGTTTCGGATAGAGACTATCTGATAAGCAAAAAGGATAATTCTCTAAAAGCAAATAGAATATTAGAGAATTATCCTGAAGTTATGAAAGTTGTACTAAGGGACGGGTTTATATATAGTTTGCATAGGGAATAGTAATACGGTATTGGCTGGAAAACAAGAAGAGAACAAATGAGATTAATTAGGAGAACTGTTGGGATAGGACAGGACGGAGGACAAATAGGAAATAGTATGAGAGCGGCGAGAAAAATGCAGTATGATAACACATATGAAGTTAATATTAAAAAAAAAGATTAGTAATAATAGGATGCCTAGCAAAAAGATTTTGTAAAATTCCCTGAATTTCCCTTGATTTTTCCCGATCATCAGCAGACAAGAAAAGGCTATCATGAAAAAATATTATTGACATTGTACAAAATTTTCGTCTTTATGATTCCCTGACTGTTCCCGGTAAAAAAAAAATTCCCTGACCGTTCCCGGTTACAAAAATAATCCACTGACCATTCCCGGTCGCTAGTCACCCTGTAAAATAGTACCACATATAAGAGTGACTGGGTCAAAGGTCACTGAAATAAAGGAGTACAAGAAGCCTATGAAAAAAAGTGAGGAGGGACGGACACAAAATGAACATAGAGGTAGAAAAATATGAAAAACATTAAAAAGAGAAAATAAAAGATAAAGAAAAAAGGGAAAAAGAAAAGGAAAATGGCCCAGATAGCTTGCGACAAATTAAGGAATAGCTGAAGTTGGAGAGGGATATGGGAAAGGTAATGAGGGAATGGTGCCTTTGCTAAGATTAATGCCATTAGGGGTGAGGGAATTGAATTTCCAAATAAGAAAAGACTCGAATTGCTTTCTCTCTTTTTTTATGGAAGTTACTAAGAAGAATATAAAGGCTGATGGCCTGTAAAGAGTAACCAGGGGAATGAAAGTGTTTAGCGACAGGGATGGCAGCATTGCTAAGGATGTCGAATTTATGTCCGGCAAATCTGGCACGTATGGTATTGCCTGTCTCACCAAGATACTTTTTCTGGCATACTTTGCAATGTAACAGGTAAATTAGGTTGTGAGAAGTGCAGGTCAGGTTCTGGTTAATTTTGAAAGTGAAGGAGGAAGCACTGCTGGAAATGGAGGTAGCAGAGTTAAGAAAATGGTAAACACCACAATGCTTTTCATTGCAAGGAGAACATCCCTTAGTGGAAGTGCGTGGTTTAAAAATAGTAGCATGGACCAAAATATTTTTAAAATTAGATGTTCGTTTCAAAGAAACTTTAGGTGGTTCTGGTAGAATGGAATGGAGAAGAGGAGAGTTGTCAATTCTATGTTGATGATTCCTTAGGATATTTTTAATACTATTGAGGGTTGGATGAAAAGGAAGAACTAACATAGGTGTTGCCATGGCTGGAGAAGGTTTAGGATTGTTGTTATAACAGGAATTGCGATGTTTATAGATAGAAGCGCATATGACAGATTTGGGGTAGCCTCTTGCTTTAAAGAAGTGGGTAAGGGCGTTAGCATGGAAGTCCTTGTCAGACTGATTAGTGCATACTTTATGGATGCGAGTTAACTGACCTAAAGGAATGTTATCCTTGCAATGGCGTGGATGGCAGCTATCATACTATAAGTACTGGTGCCTGTCAGTGGGCTTCTTATAGAGATTAGTAGACAATTTGTTGTTAGTGATAGAGATAGAGACATCCAAAAAAGAAACAGTTGTGATAGAATAATTGTGAGAAAACTTAATAGAGGGGTGGATGGAGTTAGAATGGGTTATAAAAGATAGGAGAGAGTCTTAATTATGTGGCCAGTTCAGGAAAACATCGTCAAAATACCGCAGCCAGACCAACGGCTTGAAGGGAGACGTGAAAAGCAGTTTGGTTTCCACCTCCCTCATAAAAGTGTTGCCATAGTTGGGAGTCATTTTGGAGCCCATAACAGTGTCACTGGACTAGATATAATATTCTTTGTTAAAAGTGAAGAAATTGGAGGTCAGGATGGTGTGAAGGATAAGGCAGATGGTGTCAGTAGAAGGAACTTGGAAAGGTTTGTTAGCTTCGAGACTGTTGCGAACAGCTTCAATCCCATCATCATGAGGAATGTTAGTGTAGAGAGAAGAGACATCAAAAGTGCAGAGAAAGACGTTCTTAAAATCGTAATTAGAGTCGTTAAGGCGCTGGATATGGGATAGAAAATCATTTGTGTCTTTGATATAAGAAGTAAGACTGGGTGGGATGTGCCGTATGTGGTGGTCGACATAAGCAGAAAGTGGCTCACAGAGTGTGTTGTTACAAGAGATGATTGGACGGCCGGGATCACCAGGTTTATGAATCTTGGGAAGAAGATAGAAACGACCAGGGGAACTGAAGGAGGAAGAGGCGGGTTTCTTTATAGATTTGGGAGGAGGATTCAAGCCGAAAGAGGATATTTTTAAGTTCGGTGTTGAACGTGTCAGTAGGATCAGAGGTTAGTTTCATGTAGAACATGATATCAGAGATTGTCTATTAGCTTCGTTAATGTAGTCAAAAGTGTTCATAACAACAATAGCGCTCCCTTTGTCTGCGGGTTAATTGTTATATCAGGGGTATTACTAAGGCGTTTGATACAAAGAAATTCGTTATTGGTGAGGTTAGGAAGAGGTGTTATAATATTTTTAGAAATGGAGAGGATGTCATTTTGTACGGACTTGGTGTAAACCTCAAGTTCAGGATTGATATCATGAGGAGGGGTCCAGTTACTGGGAATATGGAAGGTTGAGCTGGTAGCAGGAGTTATAATTAGAAGGAGTCATGCAGAAGTATAGACGGGATTTGAGGGCATGGCTGAAGTTATCGACAGAGGAAATGATATCAAAAGTGCCAATGGTATTAGGAGTAGGACAGAAAGAAAGGCCTTTAGAATGGCTTCTGATTTCGAGAGATGAAAGTTTAGTGGTCGAAAGATTAATAACCGCGGCTGTGCCAAGAGTGGAAGAGCTAGAGCTGGTGGAGGGAGGTGGATCGTTTTTAGACAGGCAGTTCAGAAAATAGGCGGACAAAGGATTACAGAGAAAATCGGTTAATTATTTCTGTTTATTTCATCTTATTTTTTATTCATTTTGTATTTTTATTAATAACTATTAATCTTTCCAAGTCACAAATTCCAACAGGGCCTAGAGCCGAATGCGGACTGTAGCGATATCCTCATTCTGGATCAAATGCTGCTCACTTTCCTCTCTTGTTAGCTCTGGTAGTCCAAAGCGTAGCATAGGGTCCTCAAGCTCCTCCGTTCCCATGTCTTCATCATGGCGCAACTGCACTGCATCTTACTTATTCTGCGTTGGTTCTGATTTTTTCTTCTTGAACAATAGCGGTTGTGCTGCATGCTTTTAACAATTGGCACCGTCTTTTCTCTTCCGCTTCTGTCTTGTGACGCTCATTTTGCGTGATTGTTAAGAAAATTAATAAACTTAGTCAAATTTTCCATAAATCTATCATCTTATAAACCAAGATCGAGGCTCGTTTGAGGTGGGGGTGAGGTGAAAAGGGTAATTCAGTCAATGAAAAGATTCCTTTTGGAGAATGTAACACCAAAATATTATCTCAAGGTTTTTTGAGTGCTACAGTGCGGCAATGAATTCCTTTCCCCCCTCCCTTATTACCTATAAACCACACTCATCAGGTCTCATCTACAAGACTTTTGGGACACCATATATAATAAAAGGAGTGGTTTGATAATATTTCAGTAACATGTGAATCACCTTTTTTAATCCTTACCTTTATTAGAACTTATATTGGTGCCTTTCATTTATTTAATTAACATTAATTTAATTTCATTAAAAAAAGAGATTCACATTTATGTTATTATTACCAAAGTAATATTTGGAACCTCTCTCTAGTTTTGTTTACCTACAAAAATCACGATGTAGAGGGCTTACAAAAATCACGATGTAGAGGATTAGCCTTAAAACATTATATCGACCCTGGCAGCTTACCTCGGTCTACGTCAGTTCCGGAAAAATTATGGCTGGCACGACAGGAGTGCAAAATCGCTATTTATCGCTTTTCAAAGCATTTTTTAAAATAGAAATTTTGGAACAAAATTAAAAATTTTAAAGGAATCTTGTTATATTTATATCAAAAAAGATAGTTCTCTAAAAAAATTATAATCGATTTTTTGCATAGAGTTGTCCTGTAAACCTCATCTCCACCTGATTGAGTTGAAGTTCTTAAATTATTAGATCCTAATGAAATTCAAACAGGCATTGCTGAAAAATTTGGCATAGGACAAGCTGTGTACAATAACTCCAACTCCAGATAAAAGTATACTCCGCTTATAAGAATAACTTTTTCCCATCCCGAGGATATCCTTATATTGAGGGTCGGTGGTATATTATTTTTAAATCATAATTAATAACTAATTCAAAAAACAAATCAGGTGCATACAATACAGGGTGAGTTCACAAAGTCACGGGGGATGGTGGATGTGCACAGCTGGTCAGACATAAACACAGGCATGGGCCTCGTCTTCCAAAGACACAAACACTAGTGGGTTCGAGTACAGTAAACACACCCCATCCACTGGATCCACTGTTTCAAGAGCAGATCACGGCACCCACTGATTACCCAAAATACAATGCAAAGCTTTGTTTGCTTTGTGGGACATCCAGGGGGAGGGAAGGGGGACATCGTATTCTTAGAATAGAATAGATGTGACAACTAAGGCCCGCCGCAAATACGCTTTCATGTCGCGCTTGACCACTGCGCATTCTTCGGCATCGCTCCATGCTGCCGGAGCATCACCTCATTTTTGCCCTTGGTCGCGTGCAACGGAAAAAACTGGTTTTCAGGCGACGTCGCCTCTGTTGAGCCGAATTCAATTGGAAGCGACCAGCGACAACATCGTTGATAGCCAATCAAAACATCTAATTCCTCCATAGGGAAAACCAGTGAAAAAATACAGTTGATGACAGAGAAATGATAGATATTTTTAAGAATAATTATGCAGAAACTGGATATGAAACATTTTGACACTCCATTGTTCCATTTTGCCATTATTATAATTAATGACACTCCATTATTGTTATTATTATTATTATTATTATTATTATTATTATTATTATTATAATAATTATTTTATACTCTCGGCTATACTTTTAAGCCATTCTTTAAGTGGAGAACTGATTTATGCGATATCGATCCAGTAATGAAACTTATTGCTAATTTTAAAGATTTTAATCTTGACGATTTCGAAGATAAACGTATTACGTTATTCCAATGATTGTTCTATGATTTAATTCTCCAGGTTACTCCTTGTTCTGCGTCTGTTATCATTAGTTTTATTATTTCTATTATTATCACTGCTTTTAGGTTCCATTTAATCACTTTTCACCAATTTTTTTTTTATTTTTTGCTTTTTTTTCTCTACTTCATTTATTAATTACTTAACTTATCTTACATACCTTCTTTTCCTTATTTATTAATTAGTCGATAGCTTTAGTTTATTATATGTATTTCATTAACCCCGTTTTTGGGCCTCGGCCTGTTTGGGGGACAACATCGGGTTATTCCTTCCGGTTTATCCAGTGGGATACTCCTGTTGTTGTTACATTATTATTATTTTTTAGTATTATTATTATTATTATTATTATTATTATTATTCGTGTTAAATTTCAGTTTATTTTCTTACGTAAAAAATAATTTTTATTTCGAAAATAATTTTTATTTAATTCACTGATTTTATTTTTATATCTCTCTCACTCTCTCTTTATTATCTAATTATTTATTAAGTGTTGTTTTAATATTTTTTATAATAAATAAATTCTAAGTATGCCTTGATTTTATGTTAATTTTTTAATGTTTCATATCCAGTGATGTTTAAAACATTATATGATATAACTGACATTATTATTAAACTGATATTATTATAAACTGATATTATTATGAACAAATAAATTCATATATTAGTATATATGATTCATCTTACGTTAGCCTGAGAAGATAAACGTTCGTAAAATTCAGCATATTTGAAAGGGTATCGTAAAATACGGTTTTATTATCATTATTTAAACAACACTATAAAAAAATATTAAAACAACCCTACAAAAATACTTAAAATGAAAGTACTTAGATAACACTTAAATTACATCATAATTTATTCATAAAATAATGAAAGGCACAATATTTGGTTTCAATATTTTCATAATGGACATTGTCCACGTAACCTGTGCGCCCTCTAGTAACAACATTGTCAACCCTCAATCCAGGTCTGAAAGAATGACTCGCGTTAATTGTTGTGTGCCTTTTTGCAAAAATTATAAAAGTAAAGCAACCACATGGCACTATTTTCCGAAAGATCAAAATAATTATATAATTACTGCAGCTTTTATTTCCATTTTGATGGAATAGTTTTAATTTTTACATATTTTATCTGTTAAATTCACAACAGTTTTCAGATTGAAATATAGCCATTTATGAACTGTGAATTACTTTTAAGTTTAACATTAAAAGACTATAAACTTTCGGGAATATGCTACACTTTTGTCTATATTTCGGAGTTATTAAAATTTTTAAAATTGATATGGTAAAAAAATGCAACTTATTATATTCAAAGAGAAGAAAATAATGAAATTGCAGAAA
The DNA here is from genome assembly GCA_023313115.1 of Rhysida immarginata. NCBI lineage: Eukaryota > Metazoa > Arthropoda > Chilopoda > Scolopendromorpha > Scolopendridae > Rhysida > Rhysida immarginata. The sequence goes on from JAHWFO010049714.1 coordinate 36,165, forward strand.
CTCTTCAAACATATCATAATTACAAATAGAAAAGGGAAGGAAAATATTTTCGAATTTTCGGGAATATGCTACCTCTTTGTTCAATGTTTTAAATCAATTAGAGTAAGCTAATATAAATTCATATAAATTTACTTTATATACTCCCAAAATACATAAACTGTTAATTTTTTATCTTTAATTCTAATTGTTATTGTAATATATATCGTAGGTTTTAATAAATATGCAATACTTTATTAATCAGAACGCTAATTACAAAATTTGGTTAAAAAACAAACAAAAAACAAAAACGAAACAAAAAAACATGCTATGATAGATTGAGTGGATATATTTCATGAAGAAATTAATAGACTTTAAGAATGTAGTGAGTATTTAATTTTATAATGTCAAATTTAATTTATTTAAATTTTTTTTAGCTTGAGCTTGAATTGAATCATTCTCAACGAAGAAAGGGTAAAAATGCAAACGGAGAATCTCGCTGTGGAAAACTAAGTCAAGAAAAAGAAATTAATGAATCAGAGGTGTCAGAGGTGAATATTTTGTGAGGTAATTCATGTTTTCAGCGTTGGTAGCGCACAGGGTGACCCGGTTGGCTGCTTTCAAAATAAGCCATCAGATGGCAGTAAAACCATAGCGCATGCGCAATTTCTATCGTGGACATCGTTCATTGAATTTTGGATGTTAGCTTATATTTTCTAAGCAAAAAAAATTTTCTGTATAGTCAGGACCTGTTTTGTTTTCTGAATTAGTTATTAATTATGATTTAAAAAATGAGATATAAATAAAAACATTATGTGAAAATAATTAAACCATTACTAACATCAGTTCACAGGGCCAAACGCATGAATATTTCTCTACCACATTTATTTATTTAAATAGTTATCATTATGTATATACCATAGGAGAGAAGACGGGTGAGCCGGTGACACTCTTGTATTTGCGGCGGGAAAGAGCTGGCAACAAGCGACAAAGAGTGACAGCTGACATCAGCAATGTGACCTTGACGACGCCCCACTGCAGGCGGCAACGAGTGACAAGCTGTCGCTAGCGACCAGGTCGCTCCTAATTTTTTATTTGCGGCGGGCCTTACGATATGGAAGGAAAAGCTATCAGACCTTTCTGTATTGCAATTTGCATGTTCATTATTTTTTAAAAAACTTATGCAAATAAAGTAGTAATATTTTTTTTAAGAATCTTTTATTAATCTTTAATATTATCTTAGAATTAAATAAAAATAAATGATAAATAAAATGTAATAAATTCAACTAAAATTCGATTTACAAAATAAATAAAATAAAACGATTAAATAAAATTTATTAAATAAATTCAATGTAATATCTAAATATACAGAATAGAATAATAATTTTTTTAATTAATTAAATAAAGAGAAAAAAAACAAATAAATAAGAAGAAACAACTAGAATTCAATAATAAAATATAATTATTCAAATAAAAATTAAAAGAAATTAGAATAGAATAATAGAATAAAATAAAATATAATTCATTGGTAATAACAAATTGAATATCATTTCATAATAAATAAATAAAATAAAACAAATAAATATTTATTCAGGGTCTCTAGGCTGAACCAGCTGCTGGTCAGCACCGTTCACAAAAGAAGGCGAGGACGCGAAAATTTTGTATTCCTGTGAAATTTTGTTTAATTTCTAGACATATTAATATGGCGAATCAAGCAGAAAAGCTTAATTGAAATGTTGAAATGATTTAATGCCATGTGTGAGATACGTGGTTTGCTGTGGATCCTACAAAAAACTGGATGCAGAGGATCTAAGGAAATAGGAATTATCATTTACTGGGTGTAATTGTTAATATCATTATTATAATTATTCCCCTCATCGAAGTCTTTTGTTTGATCACCTTCCTACGACGAGTTGTACAAATAGAAAGTACTGCTTGACCCCCCCCCTTTTTTCCCATGAAAAAGGAATCAATTAAAGTAGCCTCACTGTCATTTGTGTTTCCGAGTCAGTTACTTTTATTTTCTAGCTGTGAAAAGATTGTAACAGTTTTGTTTTAAGAGATCAGGAATACACTGAAGAAAATTTTCAAATAATGCATGTTATTTATTTTCATTTTATTTGCCTGTAGCTTTTAAACATTTACAAAGTAAAGAACAAAATTAATAAAATGATATCACAATTAAATGATGTACAAGTGACTTAATTCATGTACATCTGACAGTGGATGTACATGATCTATTGTCTGTGCTTTGCAATCCCAACAATCTGAGTAGGGTTATTCACTACTTGGTAATCTGTTGTTGCAATTGCACTCTGCTTTCAATGTCTTGAAGCAAAACTTTGGCCATTCATTACTTTGTGTGGTCTAACAGTCTTCGTTTCTTCGATTGACATGCTCAGCATTTGCTTAGGTGTGGCAGTGTGTTGGTAAAACCAATACAGTACGGATTGAAAGAAGGCTTTCTCTCTCGCCTTTCCATTCTTTGTCAATAGTCTGCTAACTCTCCGTTATCTCCAGTGAGTGCACATTTTTAAACATTTTCAAGAAAATGTTAAATTCCAGGAATTATCATTTCTAGGAAAGGCCCAAACAATAGAAATACTATACATTATTACAAATTGAACCTTTTTTATAAAGCAATACCAGGAGACCCGGCGTGCCCGGGATAATTACACTTGTAGGTAAACAGAACAATCTCAAAAGATTAAATTATAACTCTAAATTGGTTAAATAATAACTCAATACAACACTGAGCGAAGGGACTATACATGCTACAAAATATACGAATTCTAGGTGATATAGCGGGACTTTATTTAAACTCTTCTTGACTTGCCTCAACACCACGGAGCATCACTAGATACTTTAGACTCAAGTTTTTATTGCGCTTGACGTAGAAGCCCTTATACCCTCTTGCTATATTCTTAACTCCGGTTGTTCATATGTTTCCAATGCCCGTATAGCTTTTTCTGTTTTAGCTGCAGAGTTTCTTTGACCAATACTCGTTCTTTCTTTTTCCTTTCCAGACACAAATTTTTGCCAGTCATCTGGACGTTTGATGGGGAGCTCGAGGAAAGCACGCGTGACTCTTTTGCCTCCTGAACAGACGTTGCCTTATTAATGTCCTGTCACTGCATCATCATTTTATGCTCAATATTATTAATAATTCTTGAAAACGAACGTTCAATCATTGCATTATCAGCATCTCAGTTTCCAAAATATTCACATTCCCACAAAATATAGTCAAAATATATTTTTATGAAATGTTTGGATCTCCTGTGCTACCAAATAAGCTAGTTGATAACCCTGGCATGGCTCAGATTCTGCTTGTTTTTTTTTTTTGTTTGTTTGTTTTTTGGATTAAATTTTGCAATATCTTAAAAATAAACACATGAAAACGCTTAGAATTAATACAGTAAAAATTCATAATGAAAATTTGAAAAACAAAAGTTTTTAAATGCTCACAATGGATGGATATCCCAAGTATGCCAGTGCTAGCCTAAATAATCTCTTAGACACGTAATATCACTTTAGATGTACAATTGTTGTTGTTGCAATTTCCACTCTGTTTATTTATTTGTTTAATTATTTATTTATTTATTTATTGACGGGAATGCCCATTTACAAAAGAAATATTAAATATAATCAAAATACAAAGCAAAAATAAAGAAAGATGAAAAGATAATGATACAAATTAAGCAATGAAATCACTAACAAAATAAATTAAAAACAATCAATAATTTAATATAATTAATATACTATATAATAATAATTAATCATCTGTAGGAGAGGTGAAGAGATTGATTTTTTTCAGTTTTTGTGTGCTGTCATGAAAAATGTCAAAATTAGCCAAATAGGAATTAGCACTCCTGAGGAAGTGTCTAATTGGTGAGTTATAAACGTAATTATTGGTGGACACTGATTTCTTAACCAGAAAAGGCACTGTATTCCTAGTAATGTAGTTAGGGATACGAATAGGAATTAGTTCTAGTAAATTAGGACAGTCAACATTGGAATTCAGTGGAAGTCAAAAAGAAAGAGTAAGTCTGAACGTATTCTTCTATCGACCAGAGTTTCAATTTTTAAAAGTTTATGAAGATAGACATAATCTGTTGACGCCGCAATCTCTTGCTTTGGGCATTGTTACCGTGTACAATGACCACTGCTCATCTCTCGTGTTATGTTACCATAGTAAAAAGTTTATGTTGAGTCCTTGTTGTATTTTTTATTTATCTTGTTTTCCTTTTCTGAATGAAGTCAGAATTACTTATTCTGCTTTTTTTTTGTCTCTACATTCTCTTGATGTACCCGCTCCCCTTTCTACATCTTCTTGATGTACCCACTCCGCTTTCTACATCTTCCTGATGTACCCGCTCCGCTCTACATCGTCTTGATGTATAGCGAATATCTTTCCGCATCAACTTATACCGCCCTACAAAAATTAGGGATAAGCCACTGGGCTTTACGCTTCCCGCTCCTACCACATTTAATATCACACATATTTTTGGTCCTTCGAGCCGGATTGCTCGCTTTACACGCTTTTACTCACTAACAGAAGCTAAGGAAACCATCGCTATGCTCATGCATGAACTGAAAAAAATCAATGATGCAGCCTATGAAATCCTATATGCTACAACACCAATAGAAGCTCAACAGCAGAAGAACTTTCTTGCTGCAGCAGCAACTATCAGAGAGCTACAAGGTAAAATTGATACCTTATTAGATACACGTAACCTCCTAGAGCTATCAACAAACAAGGATTTCATTCCTGACTACACAGAGCTGTCAATTATACATGAACAAGTTGGATGCATTCTACGAGTCCAGTCTCGCCTCATCCCTCTAAATGCGCAACAGATCCCACCTCCTTTAGTGCAAAACCAGAAGATACCCGCTACAAAACTGCCTTCAGTAACAATTGTATTATGGACCTTACTTCTGGAAGTTTTCGTAATCAGACCATTTCCTACAGGGCCTCGCCTTTGAAGAGCGATTTCCATTTAAAGAACGCTGGCAGCACCGCTCAAAAACCAACTATTCCATCCGCAGACTCTTTATCGAGGAATAGTGGTAATATTAAGCCGATGGAAAGCAACATTCAGACTGAATCTATTTCTTCTCTGAAATCGTCTTCTGCTGCCAATTGTATCATTCAGACTAAAACTGTTTCTTCTTTGAAATCGTCTTCTGCGGCCAATTGTAATTCAGGTCAATATCCCTTACAAGGTGATAGACCATTGAATTGCACACCCAGAGATGTGTACACGATTGCTTCTATGTCGGTTCCACATCAATAGATGCCAGCTACTCCAAAAATCGACACCTTCGCAGCAATTACAACAACAAACATTAATAAATCAAAGGTGATCTCAGCAAATCGGCATCAGCTGTCCCTACACTAATGGACATCTCGATAGCAAATGCATCGCTTCTGAATTAAACTGCATCTCAGCAACAGAGACAGAAGCTGCCAATGAATCAGGTCCCATCTCGGCAATAGATGCAATCGCAGATTCAAGTCCACCCGTGACCACTGCAATCGCAGATGCAAGCCCGCCAGTTCCACTGAAATCGCAGATGCAAGCCTGCCAATGTCCGCTACAAACGCAGGTGCATTCGAGCCAGTGACCACTCCCACAGGAGTAGGGTTGTGATGTATTTGAAAGTATTTGAGGGTAATTGATTGTATTTATTATTTTGTATTTCAAATACAATTTTATTAAGTATTTGGTACAGTATTTCCAAATACACTTTCAAAGTATCTGGTATATCAAATACTTTTTTCCGTTTTAAATGACTATTCCTCCCCTCAAATTGTTGTTGGACCAGTCGATTTCCCCAATCAGCAGTACTGCCAATCAGAACAACTCCCACTCCAAATGGGGGATCATGGGATTCCGATTCCCAACCAAAAAAAACCCTCTGTTGATTTCATTGCAGTTGGTTAATTCGTTCATTGCTTGAATACTGCTTGCGGAATACTGCGTGCTTTACCATGCGAAGAAGGTCGTACTGTGCCAGAGGTAGTTTCTTTGCTAATTCTTTCTTCAAGATAAGTTTTAAAATGGGTAACGTTTTAACTATGGACATGGGTAACGTTTTACCAACTGATGTTCAATTGAAGAATAACTTTCAAGAAATGATGATGAGAAATTTACAGTACTGCAAGCCACTTGCAAAAGCTATGCTGGAAGGTCTTGAAAGGAGATACACAGATATGTTTCGTGCCGTCGACTGCAAAGATGACGCAGACGTAAGCATGGATTCGAAAGAATTGATTATTGGGGCTGTATCCAATCCTTATTTTAAGCTGCGCTGGCTTAAGGATAGCCAAAAAGATCTGCACAAAAATATATTTTTAAATGCTGCTATATCCTACTGCTATATACCACTACAAGAGCAGTAAGAACCAGAATCAGGAAGTACCATTTCAAGAGCAAGCGAAGAATGTAAATGAAGATATATTTTTTTACCTTCCCAGATAATGAGATAGAGAGACCTGGAAGTGCTTCGGAGAACTGTGTTTACATTGAGTGCCTCTCTTATTTAGAAAGTCCAGAGAGAACGCTTTCCTGCCTGAATTCTTTCACAACAGTAAGAAAAGCAGTTATTTAAGAAATATGCCTCTGCCTTCTTCCGCCCCTGTTGAACGACTACTCAGCGTAGGTGGGTAGATTTTGACCCGATCGAGAAATCGTCTCAGTGATGCCAGATTTGAAAAGTTGCTGTTATTGTAGAAAAATTGTAAAAAATCGTAAATAAATTAAAAAGTATTTTTTTGTATTTGTAAATACGTATTTAGTATTTGAAATACATTTGAGTGGAAGTATTTGAAATATTTTAAAATACATTTGTAGCCACATATTTTGAATTTCAAATACTTTTAGAAAGTATTTGTCACAACACTACACAGGAGATGCAGTCGAGCCAGTGTCCATTGCCGATGCCACCAACCCAATGTTCACTGTCACAACAGTTACAATCTTTAATGCAGCAGCAAGTGCTACGAGTGCCACTGAAGTTTTCCTTATCACAAACACTTCAAGCGCAGTCGCTACTAAACTTTCCCTAACAGCACCCGCAACAAAATATGAAGATTCATTGCAGTTACCTTCATCGCAGTATTTCCAACGAATGCCGCAAACTTACCTAATGGATGAGGAGAATTCATCGAAAAATTTGACACTCATTCAGATATTGGGTCTTATGCTGTTGTGGATTGTTAAGCTAAACAGCAAATGGCAATTGTTTACTTATAATTTTTTGTTAATTTTATTTTAGTTAGCATTTAATGTCGTCAACGACTAGAACTGCATTGAAATTTCTTATTTGGTTAAGAGAAGAGCAGATGAAAATTTACTTACTTTCAATTTAAACATACTCATTGTCCTTATTTCATGTAACCAAAGTGGGAAATTATTCAATTCAGTTTATGATCAAATGCTATCTTATAATTGTATCTTATACTTGTTAAGTCACTAGCTTGTATTTACAAAGATTTCTTATTGATAATTTAGTCTATTGACTTTTGTTTGTATTTATTCTTCATTAACTAAGTTTTCCATTGAGGAAATTTATATCATCGTCGTTTGTTCGTTGATTTCTTCGAATTTTCTTCTACCTCTAGCTAAATTCATCACTTTTGATGATAGCTAGCATATCCGCAACTGCAATCATACTTTGATGTTGCAGTTTTGCTGTCATCATACTTTGATGTCTGTATTCACTTGCTCGCTACTGCAATCTTCATTTTCGAAAATTGTAGTTTCGTGTAGTCATCGTTCTTCATGTCTGCTTTCTCTTATTCGTAACTGCAATCCTTATTTAAGGTTGCAGTTTTGCAATCATCATATTTTGGTATTGCAATCGCTCCCTCGCAACTGCAATCTTCGTATTCTGAAATTGCACTCTTTGGCAGTTATCATACTTTGATGTCTACATTTTTTGCTAATTTACTGCTGAAAACCTTTTAGGTTGCAGGCTCACGCAGTCATCGTTCTTCGATGTCTGCTTTTTCGCTAATTCGCATTGCAGTTAGCTTTTAAATCGCAGTCTCGCGCAGTCATTGGTATCTCCATGTCTGCTTTTTTCTTGCTCGTAACTACAGTCGTCGTTCTTCGAGATTGTAGTTCCAAAGTCTTCATGCTTTGAAGCTTGTCTTTCGTCACTCACCATTGAGCTATCCTTGTTTAATGCTACATATTGCAACAAAAGTTACGGCAACTTGCTTTGTTTTTTTGCACAGAGCAGTAAGTTATTCTGCTTTGTTTTTGCTCCTTTTGTTTTTCTCTAACTTTCCCGCGCTTAGCAGTAAGTTACTCTGCTTTAGTTTTCCAATGTGCGTTTTCCGCTCTTCAGAGCAAATGTATGCATATTGTCATCATATTCATGTATTTAGCCAGAAGTTTTGAAAGCCAACCCTTTCAAGACGGGGGGGAATGTTGACGCCGCAAGCTCTTGCTTTGGTCATTGTTACCGTGTAACAACGGCCACTGCTCATCTCACCATAGTAAAAAGTTTATGCTGAGTTCTTGTTGTATTTTTTAGTTATCTTGTTTTCCTTTTCTGAATAAAGCCAGAATTACCTATTCTGCCATTTTTTGTCTCTACATTTTCTTGAAGTACCCGCTCCGCTTTCTACATCTTTTTGATGTACCCACTCCGCTTTCTACATCTTCCTGATGTACCCGCTCCACTCTACATCGTCTTGATGTATACCCGCTCCGCTATTCTACCGAATATCTTTCCGCATCAACTTATACCGCCCTACAAGAAAAGGCCTCGTTAGGGATAAGCAACTGGGCTTTACGCTTCCCGCTCCTACCACATTTAATACCGCACATAATCTGTATTGAAGGAAAAATTATCCAGTTTTCTATTAATCATGCGAAGATATCTTCTCTGAACTCTTTCAACTGCATCAATATACTTAACAAAATGGGGAGACCAGATTACAGAGGCATATTCTAGATTTGGACGAACTAATGCACAATATAGAATTTTCATTGATGTAATATCCTGAAGAGGTTGTATATGTCTATTTAGAGATCTTTGGTGTTCTACTGTCAAAAATAACACCAAGATCTTTTATATTTGTAATCTTCTCTAAAATGATATCAACTGATTAAGGACAAGACACCATGTGTTTGTTTCTGCAGAAAGACATAGCTTTACATTTTCTAATATTGAGCATCATGCCATTACGTGTACACTATAATGATAATGCATTCAAAGAATTTTGAAGTGCATTGCAATCACATTCATCATTAATAGAGGTAAATATTTTCAAGTCGTCTGCAAATAACAATAATTGAACTCAGTTCAATACCTCAGCGATGTCGTTAATGTAGAGAAAAAAGAGAAGGTGGCCCAAGTGTAAACCTTGGGGTACTCCACTGGTAGCACTAAACGAACAGGAGATGTTGCCGTTAATTTTAACGTACAAGCGCCGAGATACAATAATGCTACGGATCCAAGATAAAAGTGGGTCTCTGATACCGAAGGCTTCAAGTTTCCTATATAGAATATTATATAATAGTTGCATAATGAACTATTTTGCTGGATACTAGAATGAATAAACGACGGACTTTTATAGCAAAATGGTAATGTTTTAATGAACCTACGCGTTTCACATTAACTGGATCATCAGGGTAAGAAAACAACTACAAGTAGTCGCAAACGAAGACCTGTATTTATGGCCATACCCCTCCAATAGAAAACATTTTCCATTGGGGGGGTTTACAAGAAATACCAATTGCCCAAACCAAATAATTGGTCACCATAATCACATGATATTGAATGTGTACAATATATATAAGCTATCTCGTCCGAGTTGTGGATCCTTTTACATTGGATCCACTGAGAGGTCTTTTAAAGACAGATACGCTGAACGCCGTAGATCTTGGCTTAATGGTGATGGGAAATCGGCATTTGCTTCTCACCTTATTAATAGCAAACACCAATTCGGCGCCATTGAAGATATAATGACAGTCGTCAAAAAGGAACGCGACCATAAACGTATTATCACCTTCGAATCATTAGAAATTAGAAGATACATAAAAGCGGGTGAGAAACTCCTTTTAAATAACCAGACAAGCTTTGATAAAAATCCGATTTTGGATGCAGTTAACGAGGTAATTAGGAACTTTCAACCCAAGAGGACATGCAACAACAGTTCGGCTATAAGAGCAGTTCGATTAATAGAGTGCCTTACCTTCGTGTCATCTGTCCGCTTATAAGACTGGCTCCCTTTGATGAATTAAATTATACAATATCTCAACGTATTGGTGTTGATATACATATTCTTCCACGTGATTATTTCAACAAATTGTCATATTGTACACATTCAATATCATGTGATTATGGTGACCAATTATTTGGGTTGGGCAATTGGTATTTCTTGTAAACCCCCCCAATGGAAAATGTTTTCTATTGGACGGGTATAGCCATAAATACAGGCCTTCGTTTGTGACTAATTGACTTATGGTATTCATTATCCTTAAAGTTTACTTCCGTATATAACCATCCAGGGCACAAACTCGATTCTCGCGACCTCGATGAGCTTTTGTCCAGTTGTTATGGCAGGTGATTTAAATGCGAAGCACCCTCACTGGAATTCTAAATGCACAAATCAGAGCGGCTCAGTACTCTATAGATACATGTTAGACCAGATTGACACTTCCATCGTCGGTCCCCTTGAAGATACATACTACTGTGATCACTCACCTGTCAGTGATGTGCTTGACATAGCTGTCCTCAAGGAGTATTTCAAACCATGCAACATATACAAAGTGAATGCTTTATCTTCTGACCACCTCCCTGTTGCTTTAAATTTCGAGGAGATAAATATCGAACTGAGGGTAAATCTTCGTTACAAGCAGGACTGGAAATTGTTTAGGGAACTTCTAAAAGATAGTAGCATTCCATATCAGGATGCAGACAGCAGCAATATCATCGACGAAAATGTCAAAAATGTCACTCGCACCATTCTCATGGCTTCCGATGCTAGTGCTTCTCCAGTTGATTACAAGCAGCCAGACCATCTTGAGCTTCCTCCCCGCATCAGGCAGACTATTCAGGAAAAAAATACTTACAGAAGACTGTGGCAACGTACCAGGCTCCCGCATTTCAAGACGAAATACAACAGGCTATGGCGCAAGGTCAGCGAGCAGATCCAGGACTTACGGAATCAAAGGTGGAATGACAAGATCAAGAGTCTGTCCATCCAAAACAATTCTCTTTGGAATACTGTCAGGGCACTTAAAAGTAACAGGGCCATTGAATTACCTCCTCTACTTACAGAAAGCGGCGATTTTGTTAGCAGTGACCAGGACAAGGCTCAACT
>JAHWFO010049714.1:47584-66457 GCA_023313115.1 Rhysida immarginata
TACCAGGCTCCCGCATTTCAAGACGAAATACAACAGGCTATCGCGGAAGGTCAGCGAGCAGATCCAGGACTTACGGAATCAAAGGTGGAATGACATGATCAAGAGTCTGTCCATCCAAAACAATTCTCTTTGGAATACTGTCAGGGCACTTAAAAGCAACAGGGCCATTGAATTACCTCCTCTAGTTACAGAAAGCAGCGATTTTGTTAGCAGTGACCAGGACAAGGCTCAACTCATCGCTGACTCATTGAAAAGTCAATTCAATACGCCCAAGGAGGACTGTCTGGTTAATATTACTGGTGAAGTCAAAGAAGTATGTGACAAGTTTGGCTTCTCTCAACGCGCTCTTACTCACCCTAATATCATTGGCACCTCTGAGATTTTAAACACCATTAAGCACCTGAAAAACAAAAAAGCAGCCGGCATAGACACCATCACCAATAGTGCTCTGAAGAATTTGCCTCTTAATGTTGTTTACATTATCAGCAGGATCATGAATGACTGCTGGCTAAACGGTCACTTCCCTAGCGCCTGGAAGGACTCAATCATCTTCACTATTCCCAAGCCAGGAGTTGATCCTGCTCTTCCCATCAGCTACAGGCCCATTAGCTTACTGCCAGTGCTCTCAAGGTCTTTGAGCGAACTATTCTCAAGAGGTTCAACGACTTCTGCGAAGCAAACAACCTTATTCGTGAAGAGCAATTCGGCTTCCGCACAGCTCACTCTTGTCAGCTCCACGTATGGAGGCTTGTTGCTGATTTGAACAGTCCTCTCAATCTTTCTAAGTTTGGTGGTATCATCTTTCTTGACGTTCAAAAGGCCTTTGATCAAGTCTGGCATGATGGGCTCATTTATAAAATGATTACTTGTGGCTTCCCTGATGACCTGATTGCCTTGGTTCGCTCCTTTCTGAAAAACAAGACCTTCCGTGTTAAGGTTGTTGTTGACTCCTTGTCTGACCCTTCTGATGTTAATGCTGGTGTTCCCCAAGGCTCTGTCTTGGGGCCTGCCTTGTTCAATTTCTTTATCCACGACTTTCCTAAGTTTACAAAGTGCAATCTTTACTTGTTTGCTGATGACGGGTCCATCATGACCTCGGCACGTAATCCAGTCCACGTCATCAGCCATCTGCAAAAACCTTTACACCAGTGTGAGAGCTAGTTCTTTAAGTGGCGCTTACAGCAAAATGTTAACAAGTGTAAAGCCATGTTCATCACACGCAAACGCAAAATCCCTCCAAGGCCCCTCATCCTACATGGTAGGTAACTTAAGTGGGTTAAAAATTATAAGTACCTCGGAGTTATGATTGATTCCAAGCTAGAATGGAACGACCATGTCCAATATTCTCTTAACAAAGCTAAGAAAGCGAAGTTTAGTCTCATCGCGCTACTGGGGCGAAACAGTGCTCTCAGAGTGGACAACAACCTCTTGTTATACAAGATAGTGATTCGTGCCATTTTACTTCACGGTATGCCTGCTTGGGCTTCCATTTGCAAATCGAGATGGAAAGATCTTCAGACCTTCCAAAATGTTACCCTCCGGTCCATTGCTCAAATCGACAGAAGAGTTGCCAACAATCTCTCTATCTAAGAAGATCTGGGGATAACCCACATTGGTTCCTATGTTCAAACACTTCTCAGGAACATGCTGTCCAAGATGGAACATCATGAAAATACCCTGGTTGCTGGTATCCTGGACCCCGTCTTAGCTTGGATGTCAATTTCGAGAACATTAACAAGGCCGATTTCCCCAACTACTAGATCTGCTAGATCCTAGTTTTTCGGACTCGCTATTCGTCAATCTACAATCCGATTCTCGTCCCTACCATGAAGGGACTCTTTTCTGGATGACTTAAAGAGGTTCATCAGGCTTCTCTCCTACTTCAGTGTACCTCATTTGGTTAACTTTTTGGGCGAGCGTGTAAAGTGAGTTAAAGGCTCCTGGACCACTCATACTACTTTTTCACTACACTGATCGATTGTCGATTGTCGTTGACTAATTGTAATTGTTTTCCTACCCTGATGATGCAGTTAATGCGAAACGCATAGGTTCATTAAAACATTACCATTTTGCTATAAAAGTCTGTCGTTTATTCATTCTAGTATCCAGCAAAATAGACCATTATGCAACTATTAGATATTGTGAAGAAGTTCTACTATCAATCACGGAAGTTGGCATTTACCATCCAGAATTTATGGTTCAATAAAGAATGCAGGATGTCCAGGGTCACCCCGAAATATGCGATCATCAACATCAAGGACAAGTCTCCAGCAGCAAGAAGGACAAAAAGTATGCGGAATATTGACAAATTCTAGAAGAAATCCGTTTTCTATATAAGAAGAAGGATCGTCTCAGTAAGGCTATCCTCATCTTACATAATGATATGGCCAGGTTTATGAGCACAGACGTGCTTATGTCAGTTTTAAATAATGGTAAGATGGCAGTTAATCAAAAAAAGGAAACTAAGTTTACGACTATGAAAAGAAAACTCGAGCGACCTACTCTGTTCTCGATATCCTGAAGCTAAACTTGGCCATTCATCACTTTGTGTAGTCTAGCGGTCACCGATTCTCCTCTTGACATGCTCACCATTTGCTCTATATAGCACGCAGCTAAAGTACTGCGTCTGTCGTCTTTCCACTCTTTCTCAATAGACTGCTCACTTTGCTGCTATGGCTGCACCGAACCCGTTTCTGCTTTAGTTCACTCTTCTACTCTTGTTACTGCGGGTGTTTATTTGTCGGTTCGTTTTGGAGATTTTGGACTAGCTTGTAATAGTATATATAGTATATTGTGCTTATTTTCTTTATTTACTATATTTATCGCTGGTATTGGGGCTAATTTTGAGTATGATTTGAAGAAGATTATTGCTTTATCTCCCTTGAGTCAGTTAGGATTAATGATGTTTATTTTTTCTGTGGGGTTTGTCAAATTAGCTTTTTTTCATCTTTTAACACATGCAATGTTTAAAGCTTTTTTGTTTTTTTGTGCTGGATCTTTTATTCATGTTATGTTAGATAATTAAGATATTCGTATAATAGGTGGTTTAATTTATTATTGTCCTGTTGTTAGAACTAGAGTTGCAGTGGCTAATAAGGGTTCCTTTTTTAGCTGGATTTTATTCTAAGGATTTGATTGCTGAAATATACTTTTTTGGACATAGAAGTTTTTTTTATTTTCTTAGTTTTATTGGTTTCTATTGGTCTTACATCTTGCTACTCGATTCGATTAGGTCCAGTTACTGACCATTTTTAAAGATTTTCAAAAAATTGTTAATTCTAATAAGAACTCTCAATTCTAATACAAGGCTGGATAACGGGAATTCTATCCATTGTTACAAATTGAAACTTATCTATATCGCACAAACTTTGCCTTGGATTGTTGGTCATGAGATATATATTGTTGGTCCGTGCAGGGTGTTTGTGAATTGCGTGTTGATACTATTGCTGGCAAATTTTGTGCTTGCATTGTTGGTTATGAGATATTTCTCATTAATATGCCTCGCCATAACCATGAATATCGATTTTTTTATCAATAATTTTTATTATTTCGAAATCTGAGCCAGACAGTGACCTTACTCATGCTTTGAAGATCAAGTATGCAAAATTTCATCAAGATTGGAATAAAACTTTAGATTAGGTTAGGTTAGGTTAGGTTAGGTTAGGTTAGGTTTTCATCAAGATTGGAATAAAACTGTAAGAAAGACACGAATAAACCCACAAACAAACATCCTTCTTTATATAGAGGGTGTAACGTGCAAAATTAGCAAAGCACAGTGGAGATAAATGAGGCACGTGACAGTGAACGGATAAAAGTAATGAACAAGTTTATTCAAAAGTAACAACACTAAATTAGCAAAACAAAACAAAAATAAGACTCAGTATAAAGACCTAGGCCTTAACCTAAGCCTAACTACAATTCAATAGCAAAAGGTTACCTTGGTAACAAATATTGGTTTGAATTCATAAAACCTAAATAAACTTGCATAAACGGAATTATTAACTAAATAGGTAGCTAACGGCACTTATTTTACTTTGAATAAAACAGCATAATCCTATAAGCACAATATAAGGTAAACAAACAATGAATTCAGTACAAATAAACAAAGAGAAAAATCTCTAACACTAAATGTAAAAATGTCTATACTACATATAATTGAACTGTGATGAAGTGATTTTCAACTTATTATCACTTCGTTGGCAGTCCTTCCTAAGAAGGGTGCCAACATAAAAAATAAAAGGGAGAGGGATCGATTTTGATATGCGTAAAGAGGTTTATTTACAAAATAATAGCAGGATAAATACAAAATATATAATAAAGGAAATTACAAGATAGCAAAATACAAAGATAAAATAATGCAGATACATAATAGGCAGTAAATAACAAGTAGCTGCCTCTAGCTAAATCATCCAAATGACAACTGTATGATCCGGTATCACTTAGCACCAGTCTAAACAAACAACTCCCAATTACTTATCACGTCAAACCTAAACAAGGGACTAAGGAAACCCTGTGTGCATACAAGTTACAAACACGGACCCAAAGTCGTGTTCCAAAAGCCACAAAGGGGTTGGATAGTGCAAGGGGATACCAAAGCCAACACACTGGATCCTACACCAGAGGGCTACCAAAAACCCGAACCAAAACGGGACAAATCCACCTCTACAATATACCAAACACCCACCAGGCAACCAAATCAACAAGTACCCAGTATGCACACAACAAAAACCAAACCTTCCCCAAAACAAAATAAAGGTTTAGTTACCCACTGTGCTAAGAATACACTCACATATAAATGCCTTACAAAGATCATCCAATTAATAACAGTGATCAAAATGGCAGATCGAAACAAGATCAAAATGGCAAACAGAGATGATAGCACTAGCACATAACTAAGCTAAAGGTTCTCCCAAATAATAAAATAGAGAACGAAAGTCACACCAGAACTAGGGACACAATAATCAAACTGTGCAAACTGGTCACCAACATGGTACCTGAGCCATGTAACACAAAGACAAAAGGGCATGGTCGCTACAGTGGGGAACAAAGCCAACTACCGGATCCAACACCGGTGTGCTACAAAGAGCCCGAAATCCAGTCCGTACTAATGGGACTAGCCATCCATAATAACGGGTCTACACTTCCACTGCCAACGAGCCACAGGACCAATGCCCACAAAACCAGTACCAAGGTTGCACAAAATATCTAAAACCCCAAACAATCCCACAACAAAAGACAGCTTAACTACCCCATGTGCTAGCCCTAAAATCTAACTGAGGACTTATAATCGATCTATATGAAAATAAATATAATCCAAATACAGCAATTCAATGACACCAGAATCATTAATAACAGTGCTTAGTCCAAGTTGGCTAATCCAATCACAGCATAACAAGCTTTTCTAAACTTAAAATTTCATCGCACTTACAATAATACAATCTCATAATCCAGTCATAAATTAATCTCCCTAAGCTATTACAAAATCCAAATCAACTATCAAATAAATAACTTATACTTCGATCTGCTTCTCAATCATAACATTCAAAATACAGATAAGTTACTAATTCTGCCATACTAATAAACTAGTTAATTCTAAACAATTCCCTGATAAGAATACAATAAAGCAAACCTTCACAATCCAAAGTTAACAAATTTTACAAACTACAAAATTAAATTCAATTCAAAACTGTCTAAATGATTCTAAACGTTTTAACACTTCAAAAGATTACAATCTAAAATTCCCTCTAATAACAGCATGAATCCATTCCCATTACAATTAAAATCCAAAGTCCAAATCTAAAGAACAACTACAAAATTTCATTTAAGCATTACACTAAACTCCATTACAAAGAATCCAATAATCTAAACTCAACAATACTACAAGTAAGGGTATACCATAAAACTAAAAAAAACTGATCAGTACAAAGTTACCACGTGGTCTCTCTTTCCGTAACAAGAGATGGTCAGGCCTAACCATCGACTGGTTTAGCATCGCAACACGAACCTAATCCGAGTGGAACATGCTTGTTCCCGGTCCAAAGGCATCCGCTTCGTCTTCATCATCACTTGGGGCTTCCATCACGTCTCAGTCCTTTCTGGCACGAGTCTGGATCTTGAATCTCTCGAATGCTGCTGCCGACCCCCTTTTATACACCAGGCAAATCCTGCAGAGAATCATGGGATCGCCCTCTGGTGGTGAACCTGGAATTTCTCACTTCACTTCCGGAATCGTAAGTGACAACACAGTTGGAGAGGGTATCGAAATTCGATCCTCCCAGCATGCATTGCCACAGCCAAATGCAGCTTAATACACAAAATAGTTCAAAACATAATAAATCTGATTAAACAAATTCCAAATCATATCAATTATCACACTCAGAATCAGGTACCATAACCCAAATAAAATACATAATTTCTTGACAAGTTTTTACTTAAAATTCAATTTGAAAGAAGCCTCAACGGGCGTTAGGCCTAACGGCCGCATGGCAAACTTCGCTATCACAAGAGGAGGTTTTGTACCCATGGGGGGAAAAAGGTATCACGATATCCTAAACATTCATAGGCTTAAGATTGATCAAAAGAAACATATTCAAGACAACAAAATACTTTTGACACCAGAAGGTGGCATGTAGTCCTTTTCTAAGGGAGGACTACTGTAACCCTTTACATATAAGAACAAAATAATTAAACAACAAAGTGACTATGTCACAGAACTATACCCTTTAACGTGAAGACTTATTCGTAACAACGTTATGAAAAATCATAAACGTACATATATCCTATAAGTAAACTCTGCCATAAAAATCTAATGCTATCGTAAACAGCACGTTACAATCGGACATAAAATTTGTTAATTTGTAAAGAACACACAGCTGGGTTAACCAAAAGAATTAGCAACAATAAAATCCGTTGGCCACAATTAAATAAATCAGTAATTACTTAAATGTATACTTCTTAGCACACAAACCACATTGTACTAAATTAAGATGAATAACGTCCAAGTCCGATAGTCCAAACTGGATAACTCCGATTAAAGATACACACAGTTAGACGGCCGAGAGTCAATGTCCTTAAGTAAACCTTATTAAATATTTAAGCAACAGCGTAAGACACGCTTAATACGGTAATGTCAAAGTCCGGAAGTAGTCCTTAACTAATATTCAATTAACAGAATAGGATACAGCATGGAATTTTTCATGTTCACTACACAAATAAACAGATAAACGTAATGCTCAGTAATAAAACTCATGGACACACTTTTCTAACAGTAACACTATTTTACTTCCACGCTTGCAGGGAAAATTACGACGACGTATGGAACTTAGGCACGGGCGGTAGTATTAACGTGAATCCGAGCTAGTGTCGCGCATACGCTGTTAAACTTGCCGGCCATACTCCTCTTATCAGCATATCTGAACGAAGTTCTCGCTGATATAAGTCGCCAAAGCAAGCACTAATTAAACGGGCATTACTGCCTACATGAAAAAGAGTACTCACTAGGTTCGTGGAGAAAACCTCTATTGAACGGCCAATGAATGGGGACGTCTCCGGAACCCTCGGGCACAAAACACAACTTGGCTCGTTGCTTTGCTGCCGTACCGACAAAACCTCTGCCTTGAACGCTTGGCTGCACGGCTCGTTTGTCGTTTCCCTTGCATTCAGGAAAAAGTTCTAGCGCTCGGCTCTCTAGCGCTTCGTCGAGTGGTTTCTCTTTGTCTGAGGTGCTATAGAAGGCAGAAAGTTCCTTCGTCGCTGTCTCACCATTCATCCCATTCAGCTCCATAAAACGCTCCTTCCCTTTCGAGCGCTTGACCGTTTTTTCCTTCCTCCAGCTGAAATGTTTGAAATTCCCAAGTCGTTCTCTGTCTGCTCTCCCATTGGTTCAGGCATATTGACCGGTTTGACGGCAATGCTGACGTTGCTCTGCCCTCCTCTTTGAGCTATAGGAGACCTGAGAGCGAAAGCGAACGCCAGTATCAACGGAATTCGTGTTGGTATTCGAATTCCGTGACACAGGGTGTTTCTTAATTGGAGTCCCATCTTTAGGTCCAAATAACGACTCAAGGGGAACAGATTGGGGGGAAATGAATATTAATTATTTGGTTTTAATGTCCCCTAATTCAGAATAAAAAACATTTCGCATCCCTGGGGGTGAAGAGGTAAATTTTGAAAATTTTAATTTTGTTGGGGTAGGGGTTAGACTCCATGTGTTTTTTAGATAGTTGTAGAGCAACATGTAAAATGTGGGTTTAGCAAAAACCTGGTGAAAAAATCTCATGCCCTGCCCCCTTTATCGAGTGGGTAGAGTGAAAGGTATGGCTAGCCGATGTGGACAAAAACCATACTTTTAGAAAACAGTAGGGCCTACATTTGGAAAATGAATGAGAATGAATGAGTCGTTACTCTGAAAAGCTAATAAACTCGACTGGGCTTTTCCCCCCAGGAAAAACATTATGAAATTTGAAAACTGTACATGGGAAATGGGAAATGAGTTCTTATGTTTTTGTCTACATTAGCTAGCCATACCTTTCACTTTACCCACTCGATAAAGGGCAGGGGATGAGATTTTTTCATCGGATTTTTTGCTAAACCCACATTTTACATGATGCTCTACAACTTTCTAAATAACACATGGGTTCTAACCCCTACCACTAAAAAATTAAAAGTTTCAAAACTTACCCCTTCACCCCCAGGGACGCGAAATGTTTTTATTCTGAATTAGGGGACATTAAAACCAAATAATCAATATTCATTTTCCCCCAGTCTGTTCCCCTTGAATCGTCATTTGGACCTAAAGACAGGACACCAATTATGAAACACTCTATATATATATATTTCTGGATCATCGATGTATATATATACTAATTGGATGCCTCACTCCTATTGCACAAGAAGCCCAGAAGTGAAGCATTAATAATCAGCCACTTTTCCTGGTCAAGAGGGCAGCCAGCACATTGGAGATGTAAACTGGCGCTTGTTCTCACATTATTTTCGTCCATTTTATCATTAAATTTTATAATTTTAAAAAGTAAAATGTTGCACTCATGAGTAGAAGCAACATGGTCAAAGTTTTACTGAACTGTGTTCTATGTAGGGATGAAGTTCGTGAATTGTTTAAAAGAAAGCATGCAACTGTTAATGACTTTCTTTCTGAAGATTTTCATGAGATTCAAATTGTTTCTATTATTGCAAAATTATTTTTTAAAACAAAAATATTTACCTATAGGAAAAAATATTCCTACAGGCAAATGGAAATAGAGCAAGCATCCGCCAAATATGTACAAAATTAATTCTTTTTGATCATGTATAATAAAATGAGATGAAATAACTTGATGTAGTGTTCTTTTACAGTTTTTGTAATATGATTTTAAATGAATTTAATACGCTTTCAAATGAATTTAGTATGCTTTGAAATGAATTTAATACGCTATCAAATGAATTTAGTATGCTTTGAAATGAATTTAATACTCTTTCAAATAGATTTAATACATGTTTAAATGAATTAATACAATTTTAAATAAATATAATGTGTTTTAATTCAGTGTAAATGAAATTTCATTACCAAACTAAGTAATAAACCATTTTTATTGAAACCTTGTTTTGTTAAATTTACATTAAATCTTTTTTTATTATTTTAATTGAATTACAGAAAACAAAATTGTAGCATAAACAAATAACACAAACGTAAAAGGAGTTAACAGTCAACCATTGTGTAATTTTACTAAAAAAATACAGTAATACAGTTTTTACAAATTTGTTTTATATAATTTTACATAAATTTCAAACATTTTACAATAGATTTAATACACTTTTAAATAAATTTACCAGTGAAGTACCCTCTCAGAACAGAAATACGGAGAATAAATACTTCTAGCATTACGGTGTTTAATTTTGTTTAGTTACACAGTGGTTAACTGTTTGTGTTATTTGTTATGTTACAGTGTTGTATTCTGTAATTGAATTAAGATAAAAAAATTAATTTACTGAAAAATTTATTAAATTAAGGGTTCAATATAAATTTTTTTGTATAATCAATTTAGTAAATAAACTCCATTTATACTGAACTAAAACACGCATTATATTTATTTATAAATCGTATTAACTTGATTTAAAAATGTATTAAGTCTATTTAAAAGCGTATTAAATTCATTTAAAATTTTATTAAATCTATTTAGAAATGTATGAAATTCATGTAAAATAGTATGAAACCAATTTGTAAAAACTGTAAAAAATTTATTTTTAGAGTATTTAGTAATGAAACTTCTTTTACACCAGTTATACTTTATTTAAAATCGGATTATATTTATTTAAAATCAGATTAAATTCATTTAAAATTGTATTTAATTCATTTAAAAATGTGTTAAATCTATTTGAAAGAGTATTAAATTCATTTGAAATCGTATTAAAACTATTTAAAAATGTATGAAATTCATTTGTAAAAACTGTAAATCATGTGTAGGAAACAAATGACTTAAAACTTTTTTGTCATTGCATTTATAAAGAAATCTACACATAATGAATAATCTTAAAATAATTACCTTGTACGTGTAATA
This sequence comes from Rhysida immarginata, assembly GCA_023313115.1. Lineage (NCBI taxonomy): Eukaryota > Metazoa > Arthropoda > Chilopoda > Scolopendromorpha > Scolopendridae > Rhysida > Rhysida immarginata. Next base: position 58,138 of record JAHWFO010049714.1, read on the forward strand.
ACTAATTATAAATATAATAAGCATTTATAACTCTTTACAAGCATTACAAGCATTTGTAACTCTTTACAATCTTGAGTTAACTTAAAAATCACGGTAAATTCACGCTCAACAGTAGAAATCTGAGCAATGTTTTGCCCTCTTGCCCAGGACAAGTAAGCAATTATTCTGGCTTCACTCCTCTACCACAGAGTGAGGCATCCAGTTAGTATATATAGATCGCTGATATAGATAGACAGATAGACTAGCAGAGGTACCCGGTGTTGCCCGGGATAATTAAACTTGTAGGTAAAGATAACAATCTCAAAAAATTAAATTATAACTCCCAATTGGTTAAATAATAACTCAATCAATACAACACACAGGAAAGGAGCTAGTCTAAATAATTTCTTACTCACGTGATCCTACTTTAGATGTACAATTGAGGTTGTTGCAATTCCCACTCTTTTCTCGATGTCTTGAAGCAAAACTTGGCTGTTCATCACATTTGTGTAGTCGAGCGGTCGCCGATATTTCTATTTACTTCCTTACCATTTGCTCACTACAGCATGGAGCTAAAGGAGTGCTTCCTCTATCGTCTTTCACTCATTCTCAATAGTCTGCTAACTCATTATCTCCAGTTACTGATCACTTTTAAAGATTTTCAAGAAATTGTTAAGCACTAAGAATTCTCTTTTTTAAGAAAAGCCTGAATAACAGGAATTCTATGCATTGAATTCTATATTGCACGAACTTTGCCTTGCATTGTTGGTCATGAGACATATGTTGTTGATCCTTGCATAGTGTTGGTGCATTGCGTGTTGACACCATTGTTGATATCTATTTTTGCAAAAACTTTCTCTTGCATAATTGAAGCTAACACCACCTTGCACCTTCCACAACACCACAGGTAACGAATCAAAACAAAGAAAAAAAACACTTGTGGTTGCACAAACACACACCTGTCGGCGCCAAAACCTGAAGTTGCACACTCTAGAACACACTTCACCAAGGGGAAACAAAAGAAAATTTTTTTTTTTATCCCAACAGCCGGACAGAAAAAAAACAAAAACTGAAGGTACACGTTGCACAACCCCAACTTGAAAAAAACACTCCAATAATTAATATTGCAATTCACCAGACACAAAAACACAAGAACACCAACTCACTTGGAGAAGAATATAAAAGCTGGTAATAAAAACACGCAACATGAGAATTCGTACCCTCGGGTATTCTTGGGTAAACCGCAGCACACAAAAAATAAAATTACAATCCTATGTCACTGCTGGACTGACCAGAACACATTCCCTGTCATACATAAACACTGAAGCACCAAAAAAATAATTTCCTGTGGTCACACCTGCTCTGGTACCACGCACCTTCCCACTGTGATGTGTATTTGCAGAGCTTCAAGAGCTGGCGCAGTGGAAATAAGTAGTCACGTGACAGTGGAAAGAGTAAATGTATTAACACGTTTATTGAGTAAACATGAGATAGAATTAAGTAAAATAACAAATGGCAAAAATAAGCAACCTTACACTCTAAGGCTCAATCACTCCGATTGAAATATATAAATGACAATGCTTAACACCAATTAAGATAATTACTTCAATTTCAAAATAAACTAAATAAATAAATTCCACTAACCATATAGCTAAGCAAAACAAACCAAAGACGGTATGCCAACTATCGTACCTAGCTTAACTAACAAGACAATTAATCATAAATAAACAGCTTAGGTAATGGCACGTGAACTAACAACTGAAGCTTGGCTGGCTTCTATAAAATAAATTATCACAGCATAAAAGTAAAAAAAAAAACCCTTAACGGCAATTAAAGAAATTACAGAGGCTTAAGGTTCTAAGGAAATCACACACAAATTCCAAACAATATAACTCGCTCCAATGGAAGTAAAATGTCTCTCGTTTTCGTTTAAGAGATTACACCAATAAGTAAGTAATGTCATTTCCAAATAACCACTTTTTAGTGAATCGTGCTAACATGAGGGCACAAATTTAATTAAGACATGCTAGTCCAAAAACACCATTAAAGACACAAACTGGGCAAGATTAAATTGGCAGTCCTTAAATTGAAAGAACAGCAATAATACAAATTACGAAGAGTCACAACACTGTCCGAGAAAGTCTTAATTTAGTGAGCAATTAAATAAACACAATTCAAATGCGAGGCATTATACGTTTTCCACTATTCACTAAATTAAAAAAAAAAGAACAAAATATAAGACTCTTATAGCATGTAATAAATGAATCACACATTTATCAGCGAACGAGGATAGGGGAATTACGAGCATGCTAGGGTACCCGTGCTGTTAAGCCGGACAAAAGAGAAACCATAACTTTGCTGCAGATAAGCCCTTAGGCCGCCGGGCCATTCACCATTGATGACCATGCCAGCATGCAGCTCTCGCTCGTAAAAGTCATTAAATATCGCACTTAGAATTCGGGCATTGCGCCCCACAATCAAGGTGGTACTTACAAGGTGAGCTGGATAAGTAGATATCGACCTTCCGACGAATAGCGAAGTTTTTCCGATGCCTAAACACGCACTCCTAACTGCGTCATTTACCTCTGGCCGTCGCTCCGTTAAAATCTCCGCCCGAGAAGCTCGCCTGCAGGGCTCTCCCGTCGGCGGTCGATCCGATGCATATCCCAGCGTCGTCTCTCCGCCTCCTCCATTGCTAAAGTTTTCGAGCCTGGGTTTGCTCGATACGGCATAAAGTTCGCTCACCTCGTCCAGCCTCGTGTCGTGCTTTTTCCGTCCTCTCACCTCCAAACTCACGTCTCTTTTTTCTCTCCCACGAGGTTTCCAATTTTTAAACCTCTCTACTTTACCTCATCAATAGACTTTGCCTTATTAATGTTCTGTCACTGCATCATCATTTTATGCTCATTATTAGTAATTCTTGGAAAGGAACGTTCAATTATCGCCTTATCGGCATCTCATTTACCAAAATATACAAATTTCCACAGAATATATTCAAAAGGTATTTTATGAAATGTTTGGATCTGTTGTGCTACCAAATAAGCTAGGTGATAACCTTGGTGTGGCTCGACCTTGATTTTTTGATTAAATTTTGCAATATCCTAAATATTGACACAAGAAAACGCTTAGAAATTATACAGTAAAAATTCTTAATGAAAATTCAAAAAAAATTTTTTTAAAGGCTCACAATGGATGGACCTCTCCAAAGATGCCACTGTTATTCTAAATAATTTCTTACTCACGTAATCTTACTTTAGATGTACACTTGATGTTGTTGCAATTCCCTTTCTCATGACCAACAATGCAAGGCAAAGATTCTGCCACAATAGGTATCAACAATGATATCAACACGCAATTCACAAACACTCTGCACGGACCAACAATATATATCTCATGACCAACTGTCAGATCATTTCTCTCGAGCATGGGAGTCTGCGAGCAAAAGAGGTGATCAGACAACGAAGCCCGCGATAATTAAGAAATGGCGAGCGGGTTCAGAAAGAGGTTGGGTGACTAATTACGTCAACAACTTTCCTCCTCCTCCCTTACAGCTTTTTTCGAAGCAGCCGAAGGTTCGAGACGAAACCTGGCGGTCGCTCATTCGTTAAGAACGAAAAAATGCAAATGACTTTGGCAGATAAAAAGAGGCAGCGGAGAACCAAGAGACAGAGAGTCTCTAGCCAGCCCGATGAAGAAATAAAATGGAGAATCCTGGAGAAGTCCGATAGATCGAAGCCCAAAGGATCCAGCCGATATCCACAAGCCCTGTAAGCCACCACTGCCACCAATGATAGCTACCGGCGGTTAGGAAAGGCCCCCATACGCCCAGGCTCGCCACCCAGCAAAGGTATTCATGCTGGAAATATTAATACTTTGAACTTTAAAAATAATAATGATGGACTTAGGAATCGTTGTGCTAACGGAGAGGATTGAGGCTAAGGAAACGACGAGCTGGAGCGGAATGGAATGAGGCCCACCAAGGACAGCGTTTAAGTTCAATCCAATGCCCGAGGACAAGGACGAGTACTAAAGGAATGTCGCACAAAGCCCGCCAACGCCTCTAAATCTAGCCTAAAGTCCATTAATACGGTGACTGCCTCTAAGACACTCATAGTCCGGACCTGCCCCCAGTCCCAAATAACCTGAGCAAGGACAAGGGCCCATTAGACTCATTGACGGCGACTACTCACGCAGAGTCAGCAGCAGCTGATTCAGGGCGCCATAAAGAGGACGACGACGGTACCCCGGCGTTGGATAATCCGTGCAGAGCAATGCATAACAGCGCCGGAGGGGACTCATCAACCGAGGCTAACCAAAGTGCGCAGGATAGGTAAAAAGAACAATCTCAAAAAATTTAAATTATAACTTTAAATTGGTTAAATAATACCTCAATCAATACAACACAGAGCGAAGGGGCTATCCACTCTACGAAAAATACGAAAAACAGGAAGTCTAGGTGATATACCGGGACTTTATGTAAACTCTTCTTGACTTGCCTCACCACTACTGAGCATGACCAGATACTTTAGACTCACGTTTTTCTTGCCATTGACGTGAAATCTTTTATACCCTCTTGCTCTATTCGAAACTCCCGTTGTTCAGAAGTTTCAAATGCCCGTATAGCCTTTTCTGTTTTAGTTGCAGAGTTTCTCTGACCAATACTCGTTCTTTCTCTTTCCTTTTCAGACACATAAATTTTTGCCAGTCGTCTGGACGTCTGATAAGGAGCTCAAAGAAGACACGCGTGACTCCTTTGCCTCATCAATAGACATTGCCTTATTATTGTTCTATCGCTGCATGATCATTTTATGCTCATTATTAATAATTCTTGGAAACAAACGTTCAATCATCTCATTATCAGCATCTCATTTACCAAAATATACACACACCCACAGAATATAGTCAAAAGGTATTTTTATGAAATGTTTGGATCTGATGTGCTACCAAATATGCTAGGTGATAACCCCAGCATGGCTCGGACATAATATTTTTTTGATTAAATTTTGCAGTATCTTAAAAATAAACTAATAAAAACGCTTAGAATTAATACAGCAAACGTTCTTAATGAAAATTCAAAAAAATTTTTTAGAAAGGCTCACAATGGATGGACCTCGCCAAGGATGCCACTGCTAGTCTAAATAATTTCTTACTCATGTAATCTTACTTTAGGTGTACACTAGATGTTGTTGCAGTTCCCACTCTTCTCTCGATGTCTTGCAGCAAAACTTGGCCATTCATCACTTTGTGTTGTCTAGCGTTCTCCGATTCTTCTATTTACTTGCTTACCATTTGCTCAATACAGCCCTCTGTCGTCTTTCCACTCTTTCTCAATAGTCTGCTAACGTCCAATTATCTCCAGTTACTGACCATTTTTAAAGATTTTCAAGCAATTGTTATATACTAAGAACTCTCTTTTCTAAGAAAAGCCTGAATAACAGGAATTCTATGCATTGTTACAAATTGAAACTTATCTATATTGCACAAAATTTACCTTGCATTGTTGGTCATGAGATATTTTTCATCAATACCATGCCATAAATATCGATTTTTTATGTTGCCATAAATATGTACACTTGATCTTGTTGCAATTCCAACTCTTCTCTCGATGTCTTGAAGCAAAACTTGGCCATTCATCACTTTGTGTAGTCTAGCGTTCGCCGATTCTTCCATTTACTTGCCTACCATTTGCTCAATTGTCTGGTAACTCTCCATTATCTCCAGTTGCTGATCATTTTTAAAGATTTTCCAGAAATTGTTAAGTACTAAGAACTCTGCTTTTTAAGAAAAGCTTGAATAACAGGGATTTTATGCAATGTTACAAATTGAAACTTATCTATAATGTTGATCCTTGCATAGTGTTGGTGCATAACCTGTTGACACCATTGTTGATACCTATTTTTGCACAAATTTTTCCTTGCATTGTTGGTCATCAGAAATATATGGTTGGTCCGTGCAGAGTGTTTGTGAATTGCATGTTGATACCATTGTTGATAAGCATTGTTGCACAAACTTTACTTTGCATTGTTGGTCATGAGATATTTCTCAATAATATACCTTGCCGTAACCATGAATATCGATTTTTTATCAATAGTTATTATTTTTTCGAAATCTGAGGTAGACAGTGACCTTCCTGATGCTTTGAAGATCATGTGTGCAAAATTTCATCGGAATAAAACTATAGATTTGTATAAGAAACAAACAAACAAACAAACAAACCCAGAAACAAGCATCCTTCTTTATATATATACACTACTGTTTATAAAAATCGCAACACCCTGATGGAATAGCCCAATCTGCATTAAATTTGGAGCATTTGCATATCATGGGTCAGAAAAGAAACCATTAGATTTTCAGGTCAATACAATGCGTTTTATTGTCACATTAGTATCGGGTGAAACTAATGGCTGGACAAGATCACTCACAATGGCTGGACCTCTCCAATAATTTCTTACTCACGTAATCTTACCTCAGATGTATACTTAGTGTTGTTGCAATTTCCACTCTTCTCTCGATGTGTTGAAGCAAAACTTGGCCATTCATCACTTTGTGCAGTCTAGCGCTCACCGATTCTTCTATTTACTTGCTTCCCGTTTGCTCAATACATCATGGAGCTAACTGTCGTCTTTCCACTCTTTCTCAATAGTCTGCTAACTCTCCATTATCTCCAGTTACTCATCATTTTTAAAGATTTTCAAGAAATTGTTAAGTACTAAGAACTCTCTTTTCTAAGAAAAGCCTGAATAACAGGAATTCTATGCATTGTTACAAATTGAAACTTGCACCATATTGCATCATCATTTTATGTTCATTGTTATAATTCTTGGAAAGGATTGCTTTATCATTGCATCATCATTTTGAGCTCATTGTTATTGGTGAATTGCGTGTTGAAACCATTGTTGATACTTATTGTTGCACAAACTTTTATTTGCATTGTTGGTCATGAGATATATATTGTTGGTCCGTGCAGAGTGTTTGTGAATTGCGTGTTGATACCATTGTTGCAAAATCTTTGTCTTGCATTGTTGGTCATGCAATATTTCTCATTAATATGCCCTGCCATAACCATGAATATCGATTTTTTATCGATAATTATTATTTTTTCGAAATCTGAGGTAGACAGTGACCTTCCTCATGCTTTGAAGGTCATGTATGCGAAATTTTATCAAGATCGGAATAAAACTGTAGATTTGTATAAAAAACGTACAGACCCACAGACAGACCCACAAACATCCTTCTTTATATATATAGATAGATATAGATAGATAGATAGATAGAAGATAATGGAGCTTATTCCAAGGGTTGAGCTGGTAGGAGTTCTGCCTATGTTTGGTAGTCCGCATATTGAAAGGCTGCCGGTACATTCGTCTTCGTTGTTAAGCCTCTGTTGCTTGTATTTGTAGAATAATAGCGTGCTTTTTGTTGTGTAATTGGATATAGTAAGGAAATCGTGACAACAAATGCTTTTTTTTGCGAAGAGTAAGGGTAAGAATGTTTCGTTTTACCCATTACTAAAAGCCTATGATAAGGTGATTGAAAGAAGTAAAATGTTATGCTCAGAATGAAACGATAATTAAAATATCTTGGGCTCCATGTATGTTTTTCGAAACCTGAAACATAAAATATCTCTCGTGGACACCACGGGTATCCCTTATATGAAGTTTTATTGAATGTTTATTTTAAGAAATATTTCTCATTATTATTCTTGAGGCACGCATTTCCGTCTCCGTCTTTGTTGTCCAAAAACTCCAATTGTTGAAACAAATTTTGACCAGCCGTTTTTGTACTTCAAATACTGTTTTTTAAATAGAGTTCTTCAAAATCTAACGTCAAAAAGTGCTGCACACAAAAAAACTACATAGACATGAAAGGAAATCTGTTGTGGACACCACGAATACACATGCTTGGTTTAGCTGATAACAATGAAAATGGAATGTGCACAAACAAATGTCACAACAGTCCTAAATACAATATTTTAACATTCTACAGTTAACCGTTTTTGAGCAATGCGAGTAAAACACATAAGTGCACACAGTAGTATATATTTTTGCGCGGTCTGTCCTCTTGTGCCTGAGGGATTCGTTTCATTGCAGATGAAATAACGCCCACGTATAGCTTCATCATTCCGTATCCCTTCCCCTTTTTCTAGCAGAATTCTTGCGGGATTTTCCCCTTTCCGTCGTTGGGAGCGAACGCTGGCCCTGAAAGAGGGATTCCCGACCAGAAGGTCTTGAAGCGATTTCCTTGAAACCCATTATATTTTATTTCCGGGGGCGGATCGTCCTCTTCACTGGCATGATGGTCTTAAAGGGAATATACGCCCTCTGACCCGAAATCCTACTGA
>JAHWFO010049714.1:139909-154557 GCA_023313115.1 Rhysida immarginata
TTAAAATTCTTTGTGGAAAAGCGGTTGGTTTATGTCTCCCTTTGATAGTCTTCACATCCACAGTCAAAAGGTATTTACTCTTTTTAATAATTTTATTATTTAAATTATGTTATATCAATTCTGAAGTAGTTTCTTCATTTTTATGCATCATGAATAATGCTACATCATCGACATAAGTGAACATTTAGCTACCTTTTATTTGTTCTGGTAAATCATTCATAAAAACATTCAAAATAGTAGTCTTAATACTGCCCCTTGTGGTAATCCATCATTTGCAGATACCACTGAGCTACTCACTTAAGCTAAACACACTTTTTGTGTACCATTACCTAACATATCTTTTATGCAATTGTTTAAAGGCCCTCTAAATCCATTTAAAGACAAAAATTTTATTACTTCCTTTTACTTTTTGCTGTGTAATATTTGCTTGGTCTAAAAATCTAATATTAGAACATGTCATACTATTTATTTTAGGCCAACATTGGGAATCTTCAACAAAATCTATTTTTTTGCAACCAGAAATGGATCAACCATTAACCCAGAATATTGTAATTTTTCCCTGTATTAATTTCTGTCATCATTTGATTATTTTTCTGCATACTGTGATAATTCCATTGCTGTTTCTATGCTTTGATTGCAATGGAATAACTGATCTCTATAATAACTGGATGGAGCTTCCCATTGTAAGAGCATTAAGAGAGATGAAGCCATTGGTCAGCCATCTCATCTACACCACTTCAGGCTGTTTTTACATGCATTTCACACACTGATATATCTTTAACTCAAAAAATTTATTTATGAATTCATTTATATTTATGAAATATGTATTTAAATTATAAATTAGTGTTATATCTACTTTTATTAACATTTTTTATATTCTCCGAGTGCTTCAATTTCACATTTGATTTTTGAGGGGGTTTTTTTTATATAAAAATTTTAATAATTAACATGATGAATTTATCGTAGTTAGAAAACAGCTTTTCTCATGCTAATACAGTTACACAATCACAATAATAATTCTTTTTATTTTCATTGGTTTCTTGAATAAAATTAATTTTATATAATTTTTTGATTTTGGCCCATTTATATCTAAATTGTAGGTTTTCCTAAGATTCCTACATTAAAAATTTTAAAATTTAAAGTTATTAAAGTTTGTTGAATTCATTTATTGTTTTTTAAAATGTTTAAATGTTTAAAACTTATACTCTCTTTCAAAAACACAAAAAATCATTTTCGGGACTTGAATTACGGAAAAAAAATATTTTAAAGGATCACAATGGATGGACCTCACCAAGGATGCCTTCTAGTCTAAATAATTTTTTACTCACGTAATCTTACTTTAGATGTACACTTGATGTTGTTCCAATTTCCTTTCTTCTTTCGATGTCTTGAAGCAAAAATTGGCCATTCATCACTTTGTGTAGTCTAGCAGTCGATGATTCTTCTATTTACTTGCTTACCATTTGCTCAATACAGCACGGAGCTAAAGGAGTGCTTCCTCTATCATCTTTCACTCTTTCTCATTAGTCTGCTAACTCATTATCTCTAGTTACTGATCATTTTTAAAGATTTTCAAGAAATTGTTAAGTACTATATTGCACAAACTTTGCCTTGCATTGTTGGTCATGAGACATATATTGTTGATCTTCCATAGTGCTGGTGCATTGCGTGTTGACACCATTGTTGATACCTATTGTTGCACAAACTTTTATTTGCATTGTTGGTCATGGGATATATATTGTTGGTCCATGCAGTGTGTTTGTGAATTGCGTGTGGATACCATTGTTGATACTTATTGTTGCCAGAACTTTGTCTTGCATTGTTGGTCATGAGATATTTCTCATTAATATGCCCTGCCATAACCATGGATATCGATTTTTTTATCACTATTATTTTATCGAAATCTGAGGTAGACAATGACCTTCCATATGCTTTGAAGGTCAAGTATGCGAAATTTTATCAAGATCGGAATGAAACTGTAGATTTGTATAAAAAACAAATTTATAATAAATAAAACGTGATCACAGTGATTTTTTCACCATTGGCATCACGATCTTGTTTTTGGAATTCACTTTTGTAGACGAAAAAATGTGTTTTAAATACTGTATATTATATATACTATATAATGTACTGTAATATGGCAGTTCTTTTAAATATTATATGCTAGTTTCGTTTGAAATTCATCAGATTGAAGTTAGTTTGAAATCCACCCTCCAAGCTAGCTTCTGGTTACAGAAAAGTGTATGGGAAATTGGGAAAATAAAAGCAAATTAATGTAATGTATATTATATAAGCTGTATGATGTACTGTAATGTATCAGTATATTAAATATTTGGTGCTATTAGTTTTCGTTTGAAAATCTTCAGATAAAAGTTCATTTTACCCCCTTCTCCCCATTAGCCTTTACTGATGAAAAAATAGACGGGAAATTGAGATAAAAAGCAAATAAATCTATTGTATATACTGTATAATGCTTTCGAATATATCAGTATATTTAATGTTAAATGTGATTTTCGTTTTAAGTTCGTCAGATTCCCCCCCCCCCTCCCCAGCTCTGTTGTATAATGCAATCCCACAAATTTAGGTGGTTTTTCAGATCAAAATTTTTCGCATTATAGTAGAATACTTATAGTATTTTACATATGTATGTGCTGTTGTCCCAAAGATGAGCAACTAATTGAAAATTCATTTAACAAAAAACGGAAGGCAATAGTAATGTACCATTTGCTGTGTTCTGCTTAGGAAACCAGGGAATTTATTAGCACCACTTCAAGTTTAGTTACAAAATTCATCAACAGATGGCGCAGTTATTCTCTACACATTGCATCCCGTCAGATCAGCATTCTACATCTCGCTCAGCATTCGACTAGCATATGCTTCGAAAAAAGTTTATCTATTACCTGGATCACATTTTCCAAAGGAAATGCAATGTGAGCAGCACCATCAAGTTGACGTAAATTGTAACTAATTTTGAAACTTGATGTGAAATAATTCCCTGGTTTTCTAAGCAGAACGCAGCAAATTGTACAGTTCTATCGCCTTCCATTTTCCAATAATTAATTTTTCAAATCGTCGCTCATTTTCGTGACATCCAGCATAATATCAGCAATAAATAATGTTTATTTATTTAAAAAGTCTGGAATTTTAGATTGCCCAATATGATCACTTAGGATGTTGCTAAATTTTTCAAGAAGCATATTGCATTCTGTTTTGTCATCACCCTGATCCACAGTAAATGATTTAAGGTGAAATGCTACACTTCAGTCTTTTGGAATAAGGAGATGCAAGTTTAGACACCTACTTTTCGTAAACGTCCAAATTTTGAAAATACTTGCTTTCCTCATCTTCAGCTGGGGTTGTGGGATACGCTGACTACGCATCCGCGTAGGGCCCCGAACGTGAGGGGGCCCCCGTGAGGCGCCCTCGATCCCCCGGTTTTTTTTTTTAATTGGCACTGCAGCAGTCTGTGTCACTCACGTTACCTTCCTCATCCTGAAATTTATCATCCTGAGTTGAATTCGGAGGTCTAATTTCCACGCATTTTCGCAGAGCTTCCAGGGGGGGCGGTGTCCCCCCTGGACCCCCCCGCCGGAGGGGGCCCCCCGGACCCCCTGCGTAGGGCCGCATAACACCTAAGAACGGGCCTGCATCAGCTCTTTGACAATGCGAGCTTTCCATCCTGGTTTCATAGTAGGACGATAGGCATATATATTTTGGTATTCCTAAAGGGTAACAGCCACCCAAAATAGCCCTGTCATTTATTTAACAGGTGAGTTAAAGGGAGATCATCCTCACCGTCATCGTCATCGTCATCAATGGTGTTGAGAAGTTGACTTGACTCCACAGAAAGAAAAACATTTCTGGGCTGTGGATTTCTTTAACTCCTTCACTACAGCATCAATCCAGTAAATGGAATCAAGAAGACTTACTGACTTGGTCAGTTGGGCTGCATCTCCAACTTCTTCGAAAAGAGCACAAGTATCAGTCACTATTACTGATCACACAAGTGCTTATAGTGCTTTTACGGAACAATCAACACAAGGTGAATTTTGCACACAAGTACCCTATGGCTTAGAGCTTAATTAAGATTAAAATGACATGTTAGGTCTTGTTTCCCTGTCAGTTATCCGAAAAAGTAAAGTTTTAATCATGTTAAATGATTAAAATATATTTAAAGTAAAAAAAAAAAAATGGTCTAGGAATAGCAATATGGTAGGGTTTAATTGCGAATATACGCGTTTTGAGGAACTCACATCAGTAGGATTCTGAACAACTACAAAGAAGGCAGCGTAAAACCACCTGGTCGTATGGGTATTGCCCTCCAATCAGCATGAATCGAGTCAACACTGACTGGCGGGCTTACAATAGCTGAAGGTAATACACAATTATGCCGATTGTTGATTGGCTTTTAAATACAATGAAACAGAAATGTTTTAATACAGAAATAAACAATTAAATAAAATATAAAGATTGAAAATAAAAACCGGCAAAAAAGTGTATGAAAGTATTGTTGCATTGTAGTTGTTCAGAATCCTGATGATGAGAGTTCCTCGAAATGCGTAGACTCACAATAAAAAACTACCATATTGCTATTCCTACACCATTTTTTCTTTTATAATTACAGCAACATTGACCAAAATGCAACCAATATATTTAAAGTGTTAATCTTTTTTCGGGATATAAAAGAAGATTTGAAGAGGTGTCTGAAATGCGAGGTTGCATTGTACATCAACCCTTTTGTTGGCTACTTCCTCAAAAACTTCGAAAACTCTTGAAACTGAACTCTTGTCTTTTGTTGCATGGCTAACCCCTCTTCATCAGCTGCTCAATAGGAGACTTCAATATCTACCATAAAGATGGATGTACATGATCGGTTGTGTGCGTTTGCTCTGAAATTCCAACAATCTGAGTAGGGTTATTCGCTTATCGGTAATTTGTTGTTGCAATTCGCACTCTGATCTGGATGTCTTGAAGCAAAACTTAGGCATTCATCATTTGGTGAAGGCTAGCAATCACTGTTAAATCTGTTGACATGCTTGGATTGTCGATGGCCACCTGCTGTGTTGCACCAGTGCGCTGGTAAAACCTATACAGCGCCAAGCAAAGGGACTGCTTCCTCTGCCGCCTTTCCACTGTTTCTCTAAAGTCTGCTATCTCACCATTATGCTCATTCTTAAACATTTTAAAGTAACTCTAAGAACTAGCCAATAGCAGTTGGGATGGAATCTTTGTTACATGCCCAATTTATGATAAATCCTTGAAAATATTGTTGCAGCAGTATGAAAGTATTGTTGCATCAGCCAATGAATAGAAACCCCAGAAAAAGTGTATAGACAACAGAGGAGAAATATTTTTTATGCTACAGATGACATCAAATGGATGAAGCAATTAATGAATTTTTCAGACTGAATAGTCAGACAGAAACATCAATGATTATTATGTAACGACCTACGGGCAAGCGTGACGTTGCACGTCACTTACCTGTAATATTAACTTGGCCCTGCACGAGGTGTGTACTTTATAAAATATAAAAATAAACCTGCTGACTCCGTGTCAGTTACTCCGTCGGTGTCGATCGTATAGTGGATTAATCTTTACCCTCAATTGCTGCTGCTTATACTAGCTTATTCTACCTTTTATAATACCCAGCTCTTCCTAATTAATCAGTTATTGCTCCATTTTGCCCAATAGCTACCCCTGGTGTCTCCTACCCATGTGTATAATATTCCAAACCCCCAAACATTAACCAAATCCCAGCGATAATCGATAAACAAAAGATCGTTGTATCACCGACTATATATGCACTCCATTTGCCTTGGGTGAGAATCTGTATCCTTACTTCTTACAGGTGAGAGCTCTTAACAGCTCCGTTCACCTTGCATTAAGTTAAAGCTGAGCTACGTCCCTTCACGCAGCGAAAGCAACGGAAGAAATACACTCATTTATCATCTAATAGCAATAGTCGGAGATACAAGTCAATAAACAAACAAAATAAGTAATCTTAGGTTCTAATTTAAGCTAGAGCATATGATAATGGTGAACACATAGTATCCCCCCTCTGATTTTATTCCGGCAAAATAAAAAGAACTTCTAATTCTAATAGCAAATTGACGCACTCTGATAAGTGTATACTTGCAAATGCAAAGAAATATTTATTAAAAACAAATTTATAATTCAATAATATTAACTAGAGAACAACTCTGTGCCTAGGACTTAAATCATCTGTTAGGAAACTATTAAGAATTAATTTATATGTCTAGTGAACATATCTTGTAATAATACAATAAGAAAAAAATTAAAATTAGAACAATCTAGTTATACTTCATTTCCTTTTATAAATCACTCATGTTAAACTGTCTTATTTTACTTTAGCTCAACCCCCTTCCTTTCGTTTGCTTCACACAATTTACTATACTACTGAGTTCTGTCAGCACAATCTTCTGTCTAAATATATTGCGTCTTTCATAAAGTGTTGGAGATATATTGAATTTCACCTTTTACGCGTGGGCCCATATATGATAACGAAAGCTTTCACTTATCTGAATTTTTTCACTACTGTTATTGTTTGGACGGTGGTCACCACTCGTTGGCTCCATTGACGACCAAGATCGCTCTGCTCAGCTCCATGTGCTTTTCCCGACGTCAGATTGGCTCTGCTCCGCTGAGGTTGTCGTCCTCCTCCGTTCGCACGCCGTGCTTGCATGCACTTCCACTCGGTGGGCTGCTCCTCCTGGGTCGTACCCTACGAACGTGGCTCTCCTCTCTCTGCATCGAAGCTCGCCATACAGTATTCGGGGTGGTTGTAGTCCAGCTTCATGTTAGCTAACTCTTCGCACATTTCCCCTTTTTCTTTTACTTGTTCAAAGATACGTCTACTCACTGCCGAGTCCCGTGCAATAATATATAATTTCCTTTCCTTCTCTCTCCGCTACCGTGAAGCCCTTGACCTCGATTACTATTGTTCCTCTCCGTTCGTTCCAGGAGTTACGTTCCGGCGTTGTCGGTTGCCCTGGCAACGTCTTTCACACCCTTCTCTTCATTGTTCCCAAAGTTCACTTTTAATCCCCGAGCTAATTCCTTCGTTAGGCCTAGCCTGCCATCGATCTCCATATTTGATCAATTTCTTACATATAAAAATTCCTTAATTCTTTACTTAATAAAAGTACAAACTATAAAATTTCTTATATTATGTCACCCTCCTATATTTGTAATACATAATAACATTATTTCATAACACAAATTACTCTTCTTTCTGAGTGCATCCTTTTGCTTTCTTTCAGTTTGAACTCCCCTAATTTTCCCCTTTTCTTGTTACTCTTACTTATATTACAATTATTTTTCACTGCTGTGTGTCCACCATTATCTGTTATTAATTAACACAAACATGTGAGCTACAGCTTTCATGTTTGTAGTGACGGCACGTGTGGAATATTAATTATGATATTACGCACGCGTCGTCACAATTAAGAATGTCTTTCCTTACTAATAAAGATGTTATCAATCAAATGACTGGCTGCTAAGAATAATGTAGCTATTAATTATAAGTTTAATAAATGAGAAAGTATTCAAGCTGTAATTAGAATTCTGACACTGTATGCATTTCAAATGCCAAAATCAATTAAAATCCTGAAATCAATTTTTAATCAATCCTGAAATCAATTTTTAAATACCTAATGGTGCCTTATGCTGTTACAGGAGAGTGAGGGGAGTGTCTGCCATTTAATCATAAACAAAAGACTACATTTTGAAAAAACAGCAATATATTTTAATCCCAAATTTTAAAAATTTGCAAAAAAAGAAACATCTATAAATTCATTCAAAATATGTTATACAAAAAAATAGAATGGTCTTAAAGCAGATACAAAGTTAAAAAAGAAGTTAACAATGAGTTGAGGAATAAACAAGTAATTTTACCAAATCACATCTTGTAAATAATTTTTTCTTCTATGGTGCATTTATAGAAAAGTATGAACCTACTTTTCGGCTAAGGGAATGTTTCAGATTTCAGAATTTGAAGAACTTCAATATTATTCATATAATGGAGACACAAAGAAATTGGAATGTGAAACATAGTAGGACAAATGAAATCTTATCACAGTGATGGTTTATTCCACTTGTAGGTACCATAAAAGATGAAATTGTTTTTCTGACATAGTTCATCGGCTTCTTTTGGTCCACGACTAGTATTTAAAAAAATAAATAAAAACATATAAATAAATTTTACTTAAATAATATAAATAATAAATTGATACTACATGTAAATTTTAGAGAAAATGCATCAAGTTATATACAGATGGTAAATATAATTATGTAGAAACATGATTAATTAGATAGAACACAAGTTAAATTTTTCCCACATATGAAACCATGTTCATCCCTATATATAGTATTTGAGTTTCTTATTTAAAGCTTTCTTTACTTATTATAGGGAATTGTTAAAATAACGTTGTGATGAATAGATTATCTAATTTACTTTTTCCTGCATTGAATCAGATAAAGTTGTTTTTCCTTTATTTTCCATTTCCTCTCTCAGCTGTGGAGGGAGGCGGATCCAGCTTTTTTTTTAACCGATTAAAAGAAAATTATCAGCTCCCCCTGAATCAGCTCTGGAAGATTTTTCAGAAACACGTAAGGTAAACACATTAGCTGATATTTCACAATTTGCCAAAGTAAGATTTCCATAGCACTTCAAAATTGTCTGACATCACTAATTTGTGCCACCTATGGGTGCAATAAAAAAGTAATGTCTTGTATTGTGTGCCGGTGTACATGTACCACCACGTATTATATAAGATAGTGTAGTTAGGAAGAAAATAGCCGAACTCTGAATTAAATTTTTAAGAAAGTACGAGATTCTATTTACAAAATTTAAAGCAAAGTATAATAGTTACAGGAATATGCAATACATGAAAAAAGTAACTATATATAACTTCTCACGATAAAAATCACGATCAAATGCTTTGGGTCTAACTTTCAAATAAAGCACATTTTTCATACAGTTTCAACGTCTTCAACAATTAGTTTCCTCCCCCCTATAATTCGACACATGATTAGTTTCTAGTAAGGATATGCAGGTGGATAGCATTTATCTTATATTCACTCACCAAAAGCCATGGCATACCCTTCCAATGAGATTTCCTATCCGTAATCAGACCGATCCTGCTGCTTCCATTCTCGGAATGCAAGTTCACAGGACTCCTTGATATCGCACAATCTTTGTAAGCATAACTACATGCAGAAATGGCAGCACTCCAAGAGCTACCCACATTTGAACGAGGTATGATTGTTGGTGCCAGACATATGGGTGGCTCAGAATTAGATGTAGCCAACACCCTGCAATTTTCCCGCACAACCGTTGCAAGCGTCTATCGAGAGTACACCCAGCGAGAGGTTACAACCCATGTCGGACAGCGGATGGGCTGTCCATGCCTCATTGATGCCAGAGGTGTTTGCCAGGTCATCCCGCTTGCAACTGCTGATCAAAGGGAGACAGCAGGCCAAATCACCATGCGATACAACTACTGATGTCCCAAAACCGTGCCCGTGACGACATTTTGGCGATCCTTGTCAGCTGCAGTCTTTGGCAGCAGCAGATCACGATGGGTGAGAGACTCTTGACAGTTGCACATCGTCAGCAACGCCTAGCCTGGGCCAACCAACATCGACATTGGACCTCTGAGGACTGGCGAAGGGTTGCCTGGTCGGGGACGAGTCACAGATTCAGATGTATCGGGCAGATGCTTGTCAGGTGGGAGGCGGCTCCATACAGGTCTGGCGTGTTTTCTCGTTGCATGCAATGGATCCATTGGTGCATCTGACATCCACTCTGCATGCTACTTCCTACGTTGATCTGCTTAGGGACCACCTTCACCCCCTTCATGAACTATTTTTACCCCGCGGGCGACTGCATCTTCCAACAAGATAATGCATGTCCACACACAGACCTTGTGACACAGCAGTGGCTGGAGAAACATGTTACTGACTTCACGACAATGATTTTGCCTCCACGTTCCTCAGACTGCAATCCTATTGAAGCTTGGTTTGACGTCATCGATCTGTCAGGTCGTCACCAACACAACTGGTAAATGCAGCATCGTTATGGACTGCAGTGTCAGTGGATGCGTTCCGGGGACAGGTAGTGTCTCTTGCATGAAGGGTTGCCACCGTTATCTGCGCCAGAGCGGGCCCAACACGTTATCAGGTAGGTGTGCTATGACTTCTGATGAGTATAGAAGCCGAAAATCACTGCCTTTGCTTTCTCATCCTTGTCGAAATTCATGTCCGTTCTCTAACACTACATGCATACGTCCTCACTTCTCGCACTTCTCTTTCTCTCCAGTCTCTCTTTCCAAGTGAGGTCTTTCCATACTATGTCCATAAACTCTGAGGTAAAGTTCGTGCTCCTGTCACTAACTCTTTTCTTAGGGATTCCATATCGGCATATTATCTTTTTGATCATTGCTCTGGCAACCGTCTCCGCCCTCTGATCTTTTAAAGGAATGGCCTCCAGAAAAGGAGTCGGAGCATATATGAATACTAGTACAAAGGTATTTCCCTGGTTGCTTTCTTGCACGCGACCTATTATATTCATCGATAGAATTGGAAAGGATACTGGGCTTTGATTTCTTAATGAAAAGGGGCACTTCCCTTGTGCGGCATGCACCTTTGACATAGGGACCAGCCTTTATAAAATTAGCCACGTCCGCATACAAAGAAAGCCAATAGTAATCCTTCCTCAATTTTACCATAGTCTTGTTAATGCCCTTGTGTCCCACCAGTGGGTTGGCATGTGCCATCTCAATACCTTTTAGTTTAGCCTCCTACCCCACCATTTCCTCAGATCCCCACTCCTGTATTTCTTCAGTCTCATAACATTCAAATGTATCCAGAGTATCCTGCCTCTCTTCATGATATAATGACCCACCCCCTTCCTAAACTTTCAAAGAGGCCTACCCTTTGTTAATACCTTCCAAATAACAAGCATATAGGGAGAGAACGGAACATCCATGTAATGGACTTAGATTCATCTGCTTTGCCACCGTACGCGGTTAAGCCCCGTTTCCACGAACCGAGTTTTTCTCGGTTCGGTTCGCGGAACTAGATCCGTAATCCCGTGGAACCGAGACTCGTTTCACCAACCGCGTTTGAAACTCGTTTGAAACTAGTTTCGTTCAAACGAGTTTTGAGAACTCGTTTCATCGACAAAACCAGCTTCGCATCGCAGGCTCGCATTTAATTTTCAAAATGGCGGAAAGTAGAAAGCGAAAGAGCGCGGTGGAATGGGGAGAGTAGGATACGATTGCGTTAATAATTTTACTGGGGGAGGAGAAAATTGAAGATCTGCGATGTGCAAAACGTAAAAAAACTGTTTTCGATCTTTAGAGCGGATGAATTGTTTTAACATTGATTTGAATGGGGAATGTTGCCTCATGTCAGATCGCCGAATTAGCGAAGAAATATCTATAAATAAATCCGGCGATCAAATACGAAAAGGGAAAATAGAAGGAAAAGGTAGCGAAAGAAGAATGCATAGGAGAAGTAGGAAAAAGAGCTGTCCGCCCCCTAGAAATGACAATGGAAGTACCAAAGAGGTGAAGAGAGAGAAATCGGAGCATTGTTGTGAGAAAAAAATTACGAGAGGACAGGTGATTGGAAGAAAAGGGGAGGTAGGAAGAAAAAGAGAGAGAGGTTTGGATTCTGAAGCGGAACAATACTGAGCCACCAATGTGACGATTTCGGTCTGATCCATAGCTTGTATTTCTTTCTTTGATTTTGTGTAGCTAATAAAGAAAGCAATTGACTCAGCAGCGATTGATTTTGCAATTGTCGACAAATAATTGATCTATTATGATGCTGCAAATAAAGCATCAATGTTCTGCATTGGTTTATCTGTTCATTGATATGCAGTAAATGCTTTAGCCGCATTAGAATAGTCACTAAAATAAATCTGCGTCTTTGTTGGGCATCCATATTTGTTGACAATCCCAAAATGCAATGCGTACTGCAGTACGAATAATCCCACAATGCAATGTGTCAAACGAGTTAAAAGTTCGGTTCGTGGAACAAGAGGGGAAGCCTAAAACTAGATCCGCGAAACTAGTTTGACGAATCGAGTTTCCCGAAACGAGAATTCTCAGTCCGTGGAAACGGGGCTTTAGTCAATCAGCACTGTACAAACTACGTGTGAAACGTAACTTTAACACTTTATGCAGTTCGTTTGCTCTGAAGATCTGCACGATTTATTTCATATACCTAAAATACATTTTCTCTACAATCACAATTTGTCCCTGAAATTTGCATACAGATATTCAAATCCAGATAAAACTATCATTCATTTCACATACCTAAAATACGTTTTCTTAACAATCACAATTCGAAAAATTTAAAAACCTAAAATAGTCCTTTTTTTTTCCAGTTGTTTCACATAGTTTATGTGAAAATTTATGTTGAAAATGTATATCGTACCGAAGAACTAGTTTATGTTTTTAATTAATTTCTTTTAAAATCCTTGTCTTTTAAATCAATATTCTGGTTTGAGTAATTTTAGATTTACAACTACTCTACCACCACAGTTCCTTTTTGGGATGTCTCTATCTCTATTACCAACAAAATTGTCCACTAGTCTCTATAAGAAGCCCACCAACCAGAATTCCCCACTAAGACCGCTTAAATAATGAAACAATTTATGGTGAAAATGTATGTTAAACTATACTTTTTCAACATAAATTTTCACATAAACTATGTGGAACAACTGAAAAAAACAACATTGACTATTTTAGGTTTTAAAATTTCTTCGAATTGTGATTAAGAAAACGTATTTTAGGTATGTGAAATAGTAATATTTGGATTTGAAAATCGGTATGCAAATTTCAGGGACAAATTGTGATTGTAGAGAATGTGTATTTTAGGTATATTAAATAAATTGTGGAGATCTTCAGAGGCAAACAAACTGCATAAAGTGTTCAAGCTACGTTTCACACGTAGTTTGTACAGTGCTGATCGACTAACCACGTATGGTGGCAAAGCAGATGAATCTAAGTCCATTATATGGACGTTCTGTTCTCTCCCTATATACTTGTTTCCAAATAGGGGTCATTTCTCTATGTGAACATTAGTTCTCTTAAATATTCCTGAGATCTCTCCAGAATCCCGTTACAAACGCCACAGCTTGGGCAGAACAGCATATCAGCAATCTCATTGCCAGTGCCTTTGACATGGCTTATTTGGATATCATATTGCTGAATCTCCAACAACCACCTCAAAAGCCTCTGCTTGGCATTCGACATTGCTAGAAATGAAAATGGTTTATGGTCAGACATAATGTTTACCCTAACGTCCAATACCTTGTTGTGGAACTTTGTTTTTTTTTTTGGCTGTAGCAAGTTTCTGAAATCTCTAACATTTTCGGGATACTGAGTGATCCCTCTCCCAGATATATACCCTAAATATTTTACCTCCTACATGCGGAATTTACATATTGAAAGCTTCATGATCAGCCACTCATCTTTGCCCTGCATTCTTTAAACAGCCACTCAAGTATTTCTAGGTGTTCTTCGAAAGTTTTACTATATACTAGGATGTCATACTGGAATACATACACTAAACGACCAATTTATTAGAGACACCCCGCTAATAGTCTGTTGCACCTTCTTTAGCGGCAAAAACTGCTTGAATACCTACTGGCATGGTTTCAACAAGGTATTGAAACTGTTGTGAAGGAATAGCAGCCCAGGCTGACATCAGAGCATCCCATAATTGTGCACACTGGACGGTTGTGGGGGAAGGCATCAGATGGTTCTCTCCACTTCATCCCATAAATGCTCGATCGGGATACCGAGCTGTCTACTGAAGCAGGTGGAAGTCCGTGTCATGTTCTTCGAACCAATCCAAGACCATTCAAGCACGGTGACTGGGAGTATTGCCCTGCTGAGACTGTCCATCACCAACAGGGAACACAGTCACTACTTCAGGGTGCACTGATTGGCAACAATGTTTAGATAATGTGTCGCATACAGGAATGTGTCTACGACACAGTGAGTCCCAAGAGAAGACACCCCAGACCATCACTTCTCCTCCACCAGCCTGTACGGTTGTCTGCTGACAGGATGGGTCCATGGACATCTGCAGTCTGCTGTTCCATGTTGAAGTAGGAACCGTGATTCGCCGGACTAGGTGACCTTCTTCCACTCATCCAGTGTCCAGTGCCTGTGTGCCCATAGCAGAAGAGCTTTCCTATTTTGGACAGCAACGGTACCCATACTGGCCGCCAGTAGTTAAAATATGCAAAGTGACCGCACTGTGTCCTCCAAAATGGGTTGGGATGCTCCCTCGTTGAACTGTGCTGCAATTTGTTGGGCTGTTCCCATCCTGTTGCTGTACTTGATTCATGCCAGTCGCCGTTGGCATCGTTCATCCACAGCCCTGTTTTGTCCGTAGTTGTGTTTGTTGGAGGTTGTTTTTTGGCATAACTGCCATTCACGGAATACCCTTGACACCGTTGCATGAGAAAACCCAAGGAGGTTCGCGGATTGCAAAATGTTCACATGCCTCGTTCAAAGTTGTTCAAAGCTTTGGTTTACCCATATTCAGTCCACTTCTGCTGCTGACTGCAACTTGTGATCCAATGCATCCCTTTTATCCACCACTTC
>JAHWFO010049714.1:164557-206747 GCA_023313115.1 Rhysida immarginata
TTATCAACAGGAGCCGACGAGATCATAAGTAGTGATTTTTATATAGCAACGAGTTCCAGTTGATATGAGCTGATGGCCGGATAAATTTTCATTGAAATTTATTTCTGATTTCTTGCCTAAACTCCTACTCCTCCACTGTCGCCAGTAGGTTAGGTTAGGTTAGGTTATATTATAAAGAGGCATCAGTGTAGATCTTCTGGAATTCTGGGAAATTCTCTCTGAGAAATTCATCAAACTGAGCATTGCTAATTGCCTTAGCAGGAGTTGAGATGAGCCAATTTGGGGGAATATTAATTACATCTAACGGATCACTTTTCCACTGGTGACTTATTACTATGGGTTCCCTTAGTCTCAGTTGGTCACATTCGAATTTTTCTCAGCAGATAGGTAGCGAGATTAGTGAGTTTAGCTGATTTAAACGTGAACAAACAATAGCTTCCAAATGAATACTCTTCTGGAGGTGTTTTAGAGGATTAGCAGAACAAGAACAATTGATTTATCACACTTTCCTCCAAAGAGAGGTCTATCGCTTTTATGATGGATTCAATTAAATTAACAGCTTCACCCCAAAGAGGGACCCATTTCGTTTTTTTTACTAAATTCAAGCAAGCGAAACCTTTCATTAGATTGCCCTTCAATGCTGCAATGTGACATTTCCAATTTAACTTATTATCGATAGTTATACCCAGGAATTTATGTACATTCCTGTTGCCTTGTAGAAAGACATTAAGTTAAGGAGAGTTCCCACCTTTTACTATGCTCATAATAAACAATTTATCTGGAGAGAAGGAGATGTGGTTTTCATCACCCCAAACCTCTAGATGATCACATACCTCTTGCAACGTTTTGCAGACTTCAGGAACCGATTTACTTGAGTACCAACATGCAATGTCATCTGCGAAGATGCTTCTACCTATTTTTTCCAGAACTGATATGAGAATATCTCTAGTAAAAATATTGAAAAGCGTAGGACTCAATATAGATCCCTGCAGGAGACATTTCTTCATAAATGTCCAAGAGGTGCCGCCAGGGTACCGTATCCCTACTTCTCTTTTCTTTAAAAAAGCGTTTATCCAAATTCCAAGTCTCCTAGGAACCCGAATATCAACCACTTTATCTGATAATATTTCGTGGGATACAGAATCAAACGCCTTGTTAATATTTAAGAACACAATCCCAATACATTCATTCTTTTCTTTTGCGAGGAGAATGTCATCCACTAAACGAAAGAAAGAAAACATATGGTTACGGCCCTTATGAAAACCGTGACAATACTCTGGAAGTAACTTATTTGATTCCAAGTAATGTTGCAGTCTATTGTTTACTAGACGCTCCATAATTTTTATCATACATGACGTTAACGCTACTAGTCTGTAGCTGGACGGAAACATAGATGACTTTATTGGCTTCAGCACCGGGTGAACCAAGGACATCTTGCATTTTCCTGGAATGATTCCTGTTGTCCAAGAGAAGTTAAATGCAGATAACTTTTTCAACTGGTGTAAACTTAGTTTCCCAAAAGTAGGATTTAGAAGACCATCAGGACCGGGCAATGTACGTTTATTTCTGATAGCAGCTAGTAATGCAAGGATAGAGAATAGTAGCTCCCATTGTGAAAGTGATGATGGTGACACATAATCTGCCGGAAAATGTTTTGGCCAGGTCTGAACTTTCGAGAGTGAGGAATTTACCACAAAATGGAGGATAGCTTCAGAAGAGGATTTGGGGTCCATTAATGCACCTTTCCCATCATCGATCAGTGGAACTAAAGTAAGGTGGTGTTTTTGGAATATTTTTAGAATTCTCCAAATGTTGCCCGGTTCTTTACTTTGTATGAGGATTTTCCAATAATTTCTTCTGTATTTCCTTAAGATCTTCTTACATAGGGCTTTCATCTTTTTTGATTCTATCCAGCAACCCAAACATCTACATTTTTTGAGCTTTCTTTTTGCTTTATTACGCTGCTCTTTGGCTACTTCGCACTCCAAACACCACCATACAGGTCTTTGAGAAAAGGATTTTCCCTCCGAGGACGTCCAATACAATTTTGATTGGAATGCCGAAAGGAGGCTCGTTATATCTAAGTTCCATGGAAATTCAATATTCTGACTCTCTGAAGAAATAATGGTCGGTTCTGGGTTACCATTAATTTCTTCGCTCCAATTGGATTTATAGCGAGGTTTGTAAAGCCCCGCAGACGTGATCAACAGGTGTATCGGTAGGTGATCACTTCCGTAATCTCCTTGAACAATCTCCAAGGATGTTAGAAAAGGGCAATCCGGAGATATTAACACCAAGTCTAAATTAGAAGAAAACCACTCCAATCATGGCAGCGAATTAGCTTTAAACTTTAATAGTACTTACTTCTCCTTGCTGCCATGATGCTGAGAATTGGATATCAGAGTGAGCTGAGCAGCATAGAAGTAAAACCTGATGTTGGCAGTATCGAAAATCTGGAATTTCTCTTTTTCGCATTTCTCTTTTGGCATTTCTTATTTCACAGGTGCAAACACTCTCAAAACGAAATATGAAAGGAGTTTGAGGTTGCAAAAAGTCTCTAATAATTAAGTCACAAATAGATTGAGGGATCTGTTTTATGGGAGACATTTTTTCACAAATGAAAATTTAAGAAAATAAATTAAGCACACACAAAAATTATAATGAATCCACCCATCCTAGATTAATTTGCATAATCATGACGTTATGGTTAAATTTCTGCAACTAGAAACTTGAAATGTTAACGTTTTTTAACAAAATCTCCAAACTTATGTCTCAGTATAATTAAATCTCCAAACTTATGACTTCAATGCAGTCGCTGCTTTTCTTGTTTTTTGTTCAACGAAATTAGTTATTACTCATGAAATTTTATGTTCAGTTAATAAGATGGTGTATATTTAGTATACATTGCTGTGTAATATATAATGCAGTTCTGTTTTATTTTAATAGCACTTGTCTGAGATGAATCTATATATTTTTGTCTGGGAGTGTATTTTCTTCGAGCAACCACTAAGGAGATATTTACGATTTTGTTTCACATTCCTCAAACAGAAACATTAAAACGAAAATATTTCAAATAAGTACTGTAGGGACGTTTATTATCGAGCTCTAAATAACCTTTAAAATGTGTTATTACATAAACATATTAGATGGTGAATAAATGAGATAAAAATGATTTTCTAAAACAAAAGGATCCCAATTTGATGATACCATCACGCCTATAAGCCACGCACTGCAGGGTGACACCATCAAAATTATTCATCAGGACACCATTCCTGATGGAAAAATAACAACCATCGGAGCCTGTTTTTGACATATACTCCCTTACTATTATTACTGTCTATATGTAAGAATGTGTTATGGAAGGGGTCAAATATAAATAGATGTTTTAATATAAAAACACTTTTAAGTTAAAATTTATATTATACTTTTTTGATACCACATATTAGACTTTTATTTAATTTTAATTAAAAATATAGTTTTGTACATTTAAATAAATATTGATGGTTTCAATTTTTTATGCACTTGCATTTTTAAATTTAGTTTGTATTTAAAATATTTAAGGATAATTTTAATTTAAGTATTTAAATTTCTGAATAAAACTTTTTTGTAAAATACCATTCACTTCTAGCACATTGCATTGTATGTGTGCACATTTTTCATTGTGAGCATTTTTACCCATGGGATTTTTTCCATGTGGCCATTTTTCAGTGTGCGCAATTTTCTGTGTATGCTTTTTTTGTGCGCAATTTTCGCGTGCCTTTTTTCTGGAAACCGTTTTGTGCCCTTTCATTTTCTTATACTTCTGCTACCTGCTCCCATAACGTTTCTGGTCATGGGTTCCTGTGCAATTCTCATTCCTTTTGATGTTCTCTGCCTACCTCTATTTATACCTACTCCTTTCATTTCTTGTATTGGCTGACAATGGTCAAAGACCAAAACACATTCCATTTGTATGGAAAAAATTTATTCCATATTGATGAGATGACCTTTATTATATAAAATTAAGGATTTATATAGTTATAATTTCATTCATCTATGCCGTAATGACAATTTTTTCCTGCCCCCCCCCCTACCTTTCGGACATCATCAGTATATCCAGTTGAAATGTTTAAATTTCTTACAATGGGATTCTTTTTAAAGTTTGAACAATACTTCTTCTATTCATTGTTTTTGGTTACATTGTTGGATAAATAAACTATATACAATGTATAATACAACGTGCATAAAATAATGAATCTTATTAAGGATTTACTTATTCCTTTTTATGTGTTTATATAAAACATATGGATGTTAGATCCACATTAAATTTATAGTATCTATAGAAAACACTAAAAGCAGAATACGTATATACAACTTACAGAACAACTTATGTTTAATGCTTCATGAAGTAAATGGATAATTATCACAATGCAGTTTTTTTTTAACCTACCTGCCATATGCATAAGAAATTGGCTTGATTTTTTCTTTCTCGATTTGATGCAGTAGTGGTGTGAAAATTCTCCAGGCCTCTGTAAGCTCATCACTTCGCACAAAATGCATCTGATTTCCACAAATAACATCAAGAATCAAACGCTCATAGGCATCAGGCATTTTTATTTCCTAAGAAAGAATATAGCATTGTTAGTATATTTATATGGATATGGAAGTTAATTGGCCTACCACTCTCTAAGAGTGAAGACCTTTGTTTTCGTTTCAGAAACTCTAAATTTTTTTTTTTTGCTGAAATAGACTTAAAAACTTATGATTCGTAAAGATATGTTGAAATTTTGAATAAAAACTTCCGGCTGTATGGATGTATGTACGTATGTGACCAATATTGTGCAACTAACTCCTCTGAACGGCAAATAGCCGAACCAAATAAAAATTATACATACTTACAGGGTTCCTTAAATTGTTGTCTTAGCGTATATTTTATGTCAATTGGGTAAGCCTTTTTCGACATATTAATTATTTTCTAAACATTAAAAAATGGCTGTAGCGTTCAAACGAGCGAACTAAACTCAATAAACTCCACTTGTACTTACTCCTTTCATTAAGGCGAATTTTTTTTGTAAATGACTTGTTTGGCTGTGATGAGCTGTTTTGGAGTTATTTACTATCCCCTCGCCCAAGACCCCCCTCCGTCAATTTTTTTTTATTTTATATTAATTTAAAAAAATTTTTTTTTTTAGAAATTCAGACAGTGGGGTTCCTAAACAATACATTGACCATTTTTTATGGAAATGGGCTAAGCCTTTTTGAAGAAATTAATTTTTTTTTTGAAAAAATGAAGAAATGGCAGAAACATTCATTCCAAAGCTCCAAACACAATATAAACGACATGAAGGGCTTCCTCTTAATCTAAAATACAATTTTCTTTTTGACGTAGAATACGACTTATGTTTCGATACTGGAATGCCACGCTTAAATCGTGAATGTCACGAAAAGTGTTAATCACGAAAACCTTAATAACGTCAAAACTATTAATGATAGAAAAATGAATGATATTGCATTCGATTGCATACATGCATAAAACAAAGCATGCTTTAGATTTTGACCGACTTCATGGTGACGAAATCGGCTGATGCAATCGAAGTACAAAGCTGAGTCAGAAAATCTGCTGTCGCCGGAGATTAATTCAGTCTAGCTCCGGCTTCCTTTGTGATAGCACGATATTTTAGGTGCATTTGTTTTATCTTTTTGCGATTTATAAAATAGCTTAAAAATTAAACCTCAGTATTTAATAGTATCTAAGATATCGGCCTTCGAATTTTGAAGCTTACGCATAATAAACGACAGAAAATTCATAGAAAACTTCACAGGTAAACAGATTTAGAGATGGGGAATCCATGAAGACTTAGATGTCCGAGTTTGAACGTCTACGGGCTCAGCAGGAACGACTTAAAATTGACTCATAGCGCCGCCAAAGTGAACTATAGCCCGATACGAATGCTCCAATAACTTCCACTGCTCAGTTCGACGCAAATAACATATCTGATGATATAAACGTTTCAACACCGAGTGATAAAATCCAACCCATGGTGGTATATAATGAGCCATAATCATCAACATTAGCAGCATGTTCATCAAATGCGATTTTTGTACCGATTGATATACAGGGTGAGGCATTTATCTTGAGACAACTGAATATCTCGAAAAATAAGCATTGTACGAAAAAATGTCCAAAATCAAAAGTGAATTATTTCGCGGGGGAAATTCATTAGTTAAAAAATTACCCCCCCCCCACTCTT
This sequence comes from Rhysida immarginata, assembly GCA_023313115.1. NCBI lineage: Eukaryota > Metazoa > Arthropoda > Chilopoda > Scolopendromorpha > Scolopendridae > Rhysida > Rhysida immarginata. The sequence goes on from JAHWFO010049714.1 coordinate 170,788, forward strand.
GTGAGGGGGCTTGGGGCGGGGGTAATTTTTAAATCTTAAATAGGAACCCCTATTTTTAATAGTATAATCAGATTGTACACAATATTTGAGAAATGTTTTATCATTAGTGTTTTTTCAATTGATCCAACCGTTTAGGAGATAGAGGACCTGAAAGTTTGAAACTTTTAAAGTTTTGAACCCAATTTTATCGATAAAGACAAAGAGATAGAGAGTGGGTCTTAGAGACATTCCTATTCTACTTTTTAATGGTCTTTAAGAATCCGAAGTCAGAATTTCAAAAATTCATATTTTTTAGTGCACAAGTAAACTTTTGAGGGCAGCAATCCTATGGAGATAGAGTCAATGCGTGTGTATTTAAAAATATTGCAATTTTTTGAAATGTGACTCTTTAACGAATGTGAACTTATACTAACAGACTGGTTTAACTATAGACGACTGATCGACGCTGATATCAATGATATTTGTATTGTTAAAGCTTTCTACAATGGTGCAGTGAGATCTACACTAGGAAGTGTTTACTCTGAGTGGCCAGATTAGTATGACCACCTGATGTTTGTATGCAAATTAGCTAGGATTTCCTGCTGAAGTTGCAAAAGAGCCAGACTAGTGTAAATAAGCAAGCAGGTTGTTTACCCCGACATTGGAAGTGATTTGTTACAGAAGATGACAGGTAAACGACACGATTTAGCAGCCTTTAATGATTGTTGATGCTCGGAGCCATGGAGCTAATATCAGCAAAACGGCTGCATTCGTTAAATGTTCAAGAGCAGCTGCTGTTAAATTGTTACAGACTGGACTGTCTGCCAGAAAACTGGGTCTGAACGTGCAAGTTGTGGCCATCTATGTTCGGACAGAAATGAGAGTGGCACGACTGGTACAAGACAACAAAAGGGCAACAGCGCATCAAATTACTGCAGATCTTTATCAGGGATCCTCTCAAATGATCTCTGAACGCACTTCGCCATAGTATGGAATATGGGAGCCAAAGGCCAGTTCGAACACCTTTTTGCTCCAGGTGGCCAAGAGGGCTAGGGCGTAGGCTTTCTAGTTCTCGAGTCTGCCTGGTCGTGGGTTCGAATACCGCCATGGGCATGGATGTTTGTGTTTGTCCCGGGCTGCGTACAAATATAACTTGTGTAAAAGGCGCAAAGTGACCTTAGTAGTCGACGCCTTAATTTCTAGAACCCCCCCCCCATCTGCAGTTAACAAGATAAAGCGTCTCCAATTCGCACAGGAACAAAAGGATTGGACATGAGCGTCGGAATAAACTCATGTGGTCTGATGAACCAAGTTTTCAGTTGCATAATGCAGGTAACAGAATGAGAATTTGACGGAACTACATGAGTACAATCGTTCAAGCTCGTGTGGGCACTCATGGTTTGGGGCATATTTTCCTGGTATAATATGGGTCCTTTAATTTGTGTAGAAAAACGTCTGAAGATCAGAACATACCTAAGTATCTTTGCTGATCAAGTTCATGCAATCATGTTGGCAGTGTATCACAGTGGAGATGGCTTCTTCCAAAGTGACAATGCGGCATGCCACGGTACTCGTATTTTGCAGGAATAGTTTCAAGAACAAACAATTCCTGCACGTTGTTTGCAACTGAATGTATGCTTTAACTCCTATGTTGATTCGACAATTGAAAATGATAGTAAAGCGAGATTGTTGCGATCGCCACGAATGACGACGAACCTGGCTTAGGTGGCCCCCATAATGACCAAATCTCAATCCAATTGAGCATTTGTGGGAGAAAGTTGTAAGAGCCATCAGACAGGTGGTTCCAAAATAACAAATTTCACACAACAGGACAGTGTTATTCATCAAGCAAAGACTGTTATGACAGCCTATAAGAAGCAGGGAAAGACATCATCCGCCAAACACAACATTTTTTTTTGATCAGAAAAAAACACATTTTCCCACTCCGATGTCCAAGTCATGTGGTTCTTGGCAAAGTCCAACCAGGCGTCTCGGTGAGGCTTGTTTTCTGATTATTTTCTTTCTTTTTAAATGTTCCGTGTTCTTCAAAAATTGCTGGACTGTTCGCACACTTGCTTTGACACCCGACTGCGCTTGTATCTCCCTGGCAGACAGAGTGGAATTTGATGCCATCCTCAAGATTTTCCTTTCATGACTAGCGGTCATCATTTTTGGCTGGCCTGATCGTTGCGTTTTCCCATAGGTATCTTTGTTGTTGATGTAATTGTTGATGACCTTTGGGCTTCTTTGTAGTCTAGGAGCTATTTCCCTGTTAGAAATTCCTTCTTTAGGCAGTGTTTTTATTTGCCCAATTTCTTCATCACTCAATTGTGTCCCTCGGACCATTGTTGATGTTCTAAACACTTTTCTATAGCTTTGACAGCGTATGTTAATGTATTGAGTTTAAAGACAGATGTAAGTCTCTTTATAAAAAAATTAGGAAAGACTTTTCGGCCATACTTATTGATTTATTGGGGGTGAGGCTAAACTTTTTGCAAACTCATTGATTGTGGGTTTTTATTGTAAAAACTCAGATTGCAGCATTAAAAAGATGTGTTTTCAGTTAAAAACATTCATTTGCATGTTTAGTTATCAGTGTTTAAAATTACAGTTATGAAGTTTAAGAAATGTTTTATCATCCCCAAAGAACGAAGTGAGGCTAAACTTTCTGCACTGACTGTAACAATATTTTTTACTTTAAATTAAGAGAGGCACAAGTCTTCACTAAACAAGATTTCACAACGGGTAAACTCGATGTTTTGTTCTCGTAGACAATGAGAGTTCCTTTTATTGTTATGCAAGTGAAGACGCCTTACTTAAGCATCGCTGAAAAAAAGTATTTTTTTTATTTGTGTGAGATTTCTCATCATCACATCGAGGCTATTGTGGTGATGGAACATTAAGGAGTTCCTCTTTAGTGCTTGGGCTGGAAAAATGTCAAGTGGAAAGGATGACTGCTAATCGCTCCTTCATGACAGAAGGCTAAAGACATGGGGCCGTAAGAAAAGGACTTCTATAAAACTTTACAAGGTGTAGCAATGAATGGAGACGCTATTTATTTATTTATTTATTTATTTATTTATTTATTTATTGCAAAGCAACAGGCTTAGAAATGCCCAATGACAGCGACACACTTTATTGCAAAGACCCAATATTGTTATTGTGTCTCCAATCTTCTGGTTAGCAACTTGATTTTCAGGGCCTTTCCATGTGAAATATAAGCGATAGCCTTAAGTTATCAGAATGGTAGCAAGCGGACTGCGGACATTACGTAGTGTTTGAATTCGGTGCTTGTTTTAATCTTCAAGAAGAATGTCGATCTTCAGTAAATTGGTAATACTGTATTTATCATGATTGCATATTGGATGATGAAACTATATCTGCACTATTTTTTCTAATTTTGAACAGAATAACTTTGCAAAGAGAACGAGTTATCAAAAAGGAAAAAGAATAATGGAACATAACTCCTGAAAACACAGTTATGCATCTAATGCAGTAAATAGACCTTCGCCATGTTTTTGTCTTCTGGTGTTCCATTCAGTCGATTGACATGCTACCATTACTTTGTTTGTTTGTTTGTTTTTAGAATTTTAGCATAAAATCCTATTAATAACGGTACAGATGTATGTATGTATTGTAATGGCCCACCAAAAAAACTAGAAAGTTATCACCTCCCCAAAGTCATTGAATTCCCAGCAAACGAGACCAGTTGCTTTAAAGTATAACAAAATTGCTAAATCACCCCAAGTTAGGCTATCCCAAACTAAAGAACAGACATAAATTTAAATAAAATTATCCCACCTTCTATAAGCAGATCCAATAAAACTCCCAATTAACTGTCGTCAATTGTACCACCAATTAACCTTAAAAATATAATAAAAGTTATCTTTTTTTAAAAGCTAAAACTTTAGGTTGAATAAGCCCTAATACCACTAAAGAGTTTCCATTAAAAAAAAAAAATAAAATTAACACCGGTTACACTTTAGCCCTTCGGCCGTATACATTTTCACTTTAGACTTCATTGATGCACTTTAATATAAAATAACTGATAACATAAAAGAGTAAACAAAAAAATTTGAGGGTAAGGCAAAAAATATTTTTTCAATAAGCAGAAATTTCAGAATACACTGGAGACATCTTAATCTTGCGTTATTCTTGCTAGAAAAAATAGTCCACAGAGTGATAGCTTAAGAGCTTTTCTCCCAGTCCTTATTCAGAAGCTGTCCTCGGCCAGAAAGGTAAAGTAAAAAAAAGGAAAATGGAAGATAATAACCTCCGTGCCTTTCTCAAAAAAAAAAAACAAATAAAAAACGTTCACATACGTCAGGTAATGCAAAAATCATCGCTCGACTCTAAGACTATGTTTCCTGTAAAATTCAACGCTTACAAATTTTCCGTTTCTTTTATTCCTCAAATAACCTCATTGGGTTTTGCTCTCGTCGTCAAAACTTCCTGCTTTGATTTTGCTGGTTCGTAAATTCGTCCTCCAGCTGTAGGATCCCTTCTCGACTTGCTTCGTCATTTCTGCCTCAAAAAAGGGTGGGCTTCTTAACAATAGCAAACTACTGATAATAATACTCATAAAAATAACAGTAATTAACTAAAACTAAATTCCTTATGCAGAACATTGAAATCAACGATTATTCAACAATAAATCACAATGTAATACACCTTCGCACCATTCTCAAGTATTCATTCTTAAACCTACAGCAAATAAACTAATCCCCGATAAATACAAGTGCACTTTGTATTGTTTCCCTTCAAGGCCTTCCGAAGTATAAGCACAGTTCATCACCAATCGACTTGCCCATAATGTAGTAAATAGCTGCAGTCGGGAGCCTTCAAAAAAAAAACAAACCCAGAAATCATCAGAACTAAGAAAATACGCATGCTTTTGCTTGAATATCGATCTTCTAAGCATCTCTTTCAAGTCTCATAAATCCATTAAGTGTCTTTAAGTTCCGTAGGGCAGAAAATATATCAAATCAATTATCTGTGTGTCCATGAGTAGTGTTAACGTCTCGCGGCATCTTTTCCTTGGGACTCGTACATAGCAGTGTCTTCCTGAACGGGTTTCGGATGAAAATGCCTTTGCATCATTGATGAAGTTATCTAAATTCTCCTAAGATGGTGTGGGAGAGTTATCTCAACGCATTGGATGGTGTCATGTAGTCCTCGAACTGATGATGCATCTAGTCTACACTATCCTAACAAAAGTCATGGGATAACCCTGATTTGAATGAAAATGAGACATTCCTTTGCAATTTCACTGTTGGCATTCTTCCAAGCACTACATAACATAGAGTATGCTATTATGAGATGATGCTTGCGTGAAAGCTGTAAGAATGTACCAAAGAAAAGAGTTTTCAGACTTCCAAAGAGGTACAATTGTTGGGTGCAATCTCGCAGGCAAAACTGTTAGAGAGACGTCAACCCTCCAAATATCCCGAAATCGACCATTCACAACGTGATCCAGGCATGGAAAGAGAAAGGCACCACAAGTGTTTCACCTAGGACTGGAAGATCCAAGATCATGTAGGCCAGAGACCAAAGGGCTCTTCGTAAAGTGGTCACTTCAAACCGTCACTCATCGCTTGATGGACTGACAAGATCGTTCATAGAGTCGACGGGAACAACTGTGAGCACCCTGACTGTTCGCAGGGTCCTACATGCAAAGAGTTTTTATGGCAGAGCAGCAGCCCACAAACCTCACATCAGCACCAGCAACGCAGCGAGGAGATTGCAATGGTGCAAAGAGTGATGACATTGGACTCTGGATCAATTGTGAATGGTTGAATAAAGTGATGAGTCCCGCTACACCATCTGGCAATCGGATGGATGGGTTTGGGTATGGCGAACGTTATCTGCCAAGCTATGTTGTGCCCACAGTGAAGTTTGGCGGAGGGTCAGTGATGGTGTGGGGGTGCTTTTCATGGGTATGCGTTGGGTGCAGTCGTTTCTGTGGACGGACATCTAAACGCAGAGCGTTACCAAGACATTCTGGACAATGCAGCACGCCCATCTCTCTGGCAGTACTTTAGCAATCGCTCTTTTCTGTTTCACCATGATAACGCACCTTGCCATAAAGCAAGGGCTGTAGGCACATGGTTTGATGAAAAGGGGGTTCGAGAACTTGACTGGCCTGCCCAGAGCCCCGATCTGAACCCCATCAAACATCTGTGGGAGGTATTGGAACTTTGATTGCGCGCTTGTGCGGAATGCCCGAAATTCGTGACTGAATTGTCCTAGACACTTAAGGCAGAATGGCGAAAGTTACCTGTCGAAACATCAAAAACTTGTTGACAGTATGCCCCAGAGAGTAGAAGCTGTGATAGCAGCAAAAGGTGGACCAACAAGATACTAAAATATGTATATTTTTAAGTGTTTCTATTAAAGTGATGGTGTCCCATGACTTTTGATAGAGTAGTGTATATCAAGCAAAGTTCTAACTGTAGAGCTAACGTCCAGAGGAGCAAGCCTCTCCTTCATCACAGAGGAAAAAGCTTTTTAATTGGCGGCACGTCTTACATGTCGCAAGCCATCACCTCAATGTTTTGAAAATCATAGCTGAAGCCATTGTCACTGGACGCTGTCGAGACAGCAACAATAGAGAGGTTAAGATGCCTGAACGTGTTGAGCGCGACATGCATGACGAGTTTGAATGATATCAGAAACTTTAAACTTTAAACTTTATCGGATGAGCCGTATTTGTTTGTTTTTGTTTTTTTACCCAATAGTTCTCTAAAGATGTTCTCTTTTAGTGTTCATATTTTTGTTTGGTCATGTATTACTACACACTTAAGTAGTGAAAATTATTTTTTTAATTTTTAAATAAAGTTATTTTTTAATTAATTATAATAATGATACTTAAAATTATGTTCCTTGTTCAATAGGAACATAATTTATTAACGATTTAATTATAATAACAGATATGCTTTAATACAGTTAATCGTGATCTTCTTTTTGAACAGATGGACCTACTTCATGTTCTGTTAGAGGAGGAGGAAGATCACGACTTCTTGGCTTAAGGATAATTAATAATGCGATGATTGAGAGCTAACAAATTTTTTCACAAGCGAAGTCAGCGAACGAACGAAACGTAAATGTTTATTGTGGAAGCCGCTATTAGACGCTGACATCACTTTGGGGTAAACCAACACAACCAATCCTAATCGCAACGGTTTTTGTGGATGAAATGGTCTCTGACATAATCTCTCGTCATTTACGTACTCTCTAAAATCACGTCCGCCACGTCAACAACGTGTAACCAAATGACATCATAGATTTCACGTCACGGACGTCGCGTTAAAACATCTTAACCTCTCTAATGTCCACGGTCGTCGAGCACAAAAAAAGGCTTATTATTAATGATTAAATTACGCTAAAAAATAAAAGATATAACAGAAAAGAAAAATTAAACACGCAAACAATAATTCTCTAGGCCAGGCTTACAAATAACTTAAAACTAAACAGAACGAATTCCAACAAATAAACCAATCTCACAATAAGGAAAAAAAATAAATCCAAACAAAATTTTCAAACATTCCCCTGGTCTCCCTCTTTACATGTTACCAATTTTCAGGAATAAAACAAAACAAAATACAACAGGAAACACACTAAGGACTAAGCCCCGTTTCATAATCATGCGGACGGTCTGCGTGGGGATGAAGTCCTATTGTAACTGTGAGCGCTCTCAGAATACTGCGGATCGTCCGCATTGCCCATCCGCATCAGGAAATGCCATTAAAAATAGTATTGTTTCACAGTCACGCAGAGTCCGCATGCGGATGAAGAGAGCAGTGTTATCACATTCAGTGTATTTTCTACCAAATTGGTATATCTTTGTAGTATTTTTCGCATCTAGCAGACTTTTTTAGCATTTTTGAATTTTTTGCAGGATTTTAGATATATTTTAGTAAGTTTTTAGCATTTTACTCATTTCCCCCCCTGTATTTTGGAAAATAATTAGTGTTTTTCTTAAACATTCAATGTATCGATATTATATGGAAACATCAAATTACTCTGGTTCTAATATTTCACTGATGTTCGATGTTTTGAAAAATTATTTCACTTCTTTTCCAAAACACATAATTGTAATGTTCCATTTGCATAATTATTGTAGACTTGCTTATTACTGTAGTTTTTTTTTTTTGTTGCTTTGTTATCGCATTGACTGGATCATCGTTTGCTAATTCTGGTCCCTGTAATCGATGTTGATTGAAATTTGAATATTTATAATCAATGTTTTTATCCAGTATAAAAATATTGCTTCACAGAATACATGTCAAAAAACACTTTAAAGTTTGGAGAACTGTGTGCCTAAAAAAGTTTTAATAAGGATGCATTCATGTTCTGAATTGTGCAGTTTTCTTTAAATGAACGGCAATAAATCAAAATCAGTCGCCAATAGCTAATACGAAAATAACTTCTTGAAAATATAGCAACTTCAAAACTGCTGAAATCTGAGGGAGTTGCATTTTGTCCGGTCGCTTTTTTTCCCGATCATGTTTCATTTACTAATTTAACAGATGAATATTTAAAAGGTCCCGATATTAAATTGCTCGTGACTTTATTCACAATTGAATACTGTACAACATAAATATCAATAAACAATCTCAATGCGTATAATAATTGTGGGTTTATTCATCTGCTGAACATAGTATAATAATGAAAAACATAAATAAAAAAGAAACTAAAAAGAGAAGAATGACGAGATCTTTCGGCCTGGCCTTAGGACATCTTTAGCTCATCTGGCCTGTTTAAGGGCCCTCCCCTTCTTCTTGGAAATTTCGCAGTGTTGGGTGTCAGGAAAGAGTTATGGCTTTTGCAGAGGAGGACTGACCTGGGGGGTGAAATGGGCAGTGTGGGATGGAGTCAGGAGGTAAAAATGTAAACAAAAAGAAAATATTCGAACTTAAAATCAGCATAAATAGTGAAATGAAAATAGATCTAATTATAGAATTACTACCAAAATTTGGGTGGATTTGATAAGAGAATATATATTGAGACGAAAGGTGGATTTAATTATAAAATTAATTGCCAATTTGGGTGGATGTGGTAAGAGCAACTTGCCAAATTGTTATTATCTTTTTTATGTCAATTATTCTTTTATCACTCTTTTTATATAATTTTGCTCTCTCTTTAATATAGCTACCTGGTTCCATGCTACTGGGTGATCAATTGTGCAAGCATGGAGAACAATGGGATTGTTGATATCCTTTGTTCTGAATGCTTTTTTATGTTCTTGCTAATTGTCTTTTAGTCTGACCTGTGTACGACTTGTTGCATTGTGAGCATGGTATTTTTATAGTCTCAAACCGGGCTATTTTCAGCTGCATCCGTGCCTCCGCATAGTCGTCCGCATGACTGTGAAAACATCACATGCGGGTGCGGAATCCGCTTGCTTAACATCCGCGTGGAGCGTTCGCATGAGTGTGAAACGGGCCTAATTCCGGTCCCTGTAATCGATGTTGATTGAAATTTGAATAATCGAAGTTATTTCAAAGATAGCAGCAGCATAAGGGGATTCAAGATCCAGAGTCGAGCCAGCTAGGACGTGTATAAGATGGAAGACCAGGAAGAAGACGACGAAGATGCCGAAGCAGATGACTGTAGCCCGGGAACAGTTGTGTTCCGCCCGGATTGGGTTCCTGTAGCATTGTAAACGATTGTTAGGCCTAACTTTCTCTCATTAACGGAAAGAGAAAACCACGTGGTAAACCTTTATTTTATTGTTGAGTTTAGATTATTGGATTCTTTATAGTGGGATTTAGTATAAAGCTTAAGTGAAATTTTGTGATAGTTCTTTAACTTTGGATTATGGATTTGAATTGTAGCGGGAATGGATTTAATAAGATTTATGCTGTTATTAGCGGGAATTTTAGAATGTGATCTTTGTTTATTGAAGTGTTAAAACGTTTAAAATTGTTTAGATAACTTTGGATTGTATTTAGTATTGTAGATTGTAAAATTGTTAACTTTGCTTTATTGTCAGGGTTAACTTTGTGAGGGTTTGCTTTATTGTCAGGGAATTGATTAGAATTATCAAGTTTATTATTATGGCAGAATTAGTACTTATCGGTATTTTAATGTTATGATTGAAAAGTAGATAGAAGTACAGTGTTGGACAAAACTTTGGCTGAATGGAACTTTTCATCTTTTTTTTATTTTAACACTTCTTAAATTTTGAAAAACTAATCAGTTTGGTACAATATAAATAAATAAACATTTGCTCTACAATAATTATGATAAAAAATACAAATCTTAGTTATTATAAAAAAAAATATCAAAATCATGATGGACATAACTTTGGCCGACTTGTTTTACGTGTCACAAAACAACATAAAAAATGTTAACAAAAAAATCTTAATAGCGTATGCCTTTGCCCTTATTTTTTATTACGTCTACACATCTTAAAAACACTATATTGGTGTGGGCATCATTTAAAAACACCAACATACTGTATGGTGTGGGCATCATTTGGCTACAAAGCAAAAAGCAATATAGTGTTTTTAAATGGAAGACACAGTGCATCAGACTATCAACCAACTTTGGAGAATAATTTGCTTTCATCTGGAATTCGTATGGCAGGAAAAAACTACATATTCCAGCAAGACAACGCCAGCATCCACACAGCGAAGTCAACAATGGACTGGTTTAAAGCAAAAAAAATAAAAGTTCTGGACTGGCCAGCAGTGTCACCGGACTTAAATCCAATAGAGAATCTTTGGGGTTATTTGGTACGTTTGGTATACAACGATGGAAAACAATTTGACTCAGTAAATAACTTAAAAGTTGCGATTGAAGCAAGTTGGAATTAAATCTCACAGAAAATGTGCCAGAAACTAATTGATTCTATGCACAAGAGATGTGTAGACGTAATAAAAAATAAGGTCAAAGGCATACGCTATTAAGATTTTTTTCTTAACATTTTTTATGTTGTTTTGTGACACGTAAAACAAGTCGGCCAAAGTTATGTCTATCATGATTTTGATATTTTTTTTTATAATAACTAAGATTTGTATTTTTTTTCATAATTATTGTAGAGCAAATGTTTATTTATTTATATTGTACCAAACTGATTAGTTTTTCAAAATTTAAGAAGTGTTAAAATAAAAAAAAGATGAAAAGTTCCATTCAGCCAAAGTTTTGTCCAACACTGTATAAGTTGTTTATTTGAAAGTTGAATTTTGGATTTTGTATTAGCCTAGGGAGATTATTTTATGAATGAATTATGAAATTGTATTGTTGTAAGTATGATAAGATGTTAAGATAAGAAAAGTTTGTTATATTGTGCAGGGATTAGTCAACTTGGATTAAGTGTTGTTATTAATATTTTGTAGTATTTAAGTAATACTGTAGTTGGATTATATTTATATTTTGAATAGATCGTTAGTGGAGCATTCAGTATGATATTAATGCTAGTGCATGGGGTAACTAAGCAACCTCTTAATTTTGGATTGTTTGGGGCTTTTGGATTTTTGGTGCAATCTTGGTACAGGTGTTGTTGTAGGGGCGTTGGTCTTGTGGCTTGTTGGCAGTGGATGTGTTGACCCGCTTGTTTTGGATGGCTAGTCCCGTTGTGCGGACTGGATCTCGCGTTTTTTGTAACACGCCGGTGTTGGATCCGGTAGATTGGCTTTGCTTCCCACTGCAGCGACCATGCCCTTTGTCTTTGTGTTACATGGCGGAAGTTCCATGTCTGTGACCAGTTTGCACGGTGTGGTTATTGTGTCCCTAATTTAGGTGTGACTATCTATCTATAAGTTTTAGTGGGGAGAATCTTTGGCTTAGTTATGCGCTAGTTTGTGTCATCTCCGTTTGCCACTATTAGATCTTGTTGCAATCTGCCCCTTTGATTGTTGTTATTTATTGGATGATCTTTGTAAGGCATTTATATGTGAGTGTATTCTTAGCACAGTGGGTAACTAAACTGTTTTCTTGATTTGGGGAAGGTTTGGTTTCTTGTTGTGTGCATGCTGGGTACTTGTTGTTTTAGGTTGCTTGATAGGTGTTTGGTTTAGTTGTAGAGGTTGATTTGTCCCGTTTTGGTTCGGGTGTGTGGTAGCCCACCGTTGTAGGATCCGGTATGTTGGCTCTGGTATCCCTTGCGCTAACCAACCCCTCTGAGGCTTTTGGATCACGACTTTAGGTTCGTGTTTGTAACTTGTACGCACACAGGGTTTTCTTAGTCCCTTGCTTAGGTTTGACGTGATAGTTAATTGGGAGTTCTCTGTTTAGACTGGTGGTAAGTAATACAGGATCATACATTTGTCACTTATTTGATTTAGTTTAGAGCAGTAATTGTTATTCCCTGCTTTTTGTATTTGCTTTTATTGTATTTTGTATCTATCTGATGTTTTCTTTTGTAAATAAACCTCTTTACGCATATCAAATCGATCCCTCCCTTTCTTATTTTATGTTGGCACCCTTCTTCGGAAGGAATGCTGATGAAGTGATATCAAACTGCAAAGTCACTTCACCACAAGGCCTCAATCTCAAATCAAGCTATAAGTTTTAAACCAAATATCCAGAAACCGGTAACCTTTTATATTTATACTGCATTGCTTAAAATTTTGGCTGTAGTCCTACAAACTAAACTGATATAAGCCTCTGAGGAATCGGCAGGGGCTGCAAGGCTCCAAATACAAATCAAGCTGTAACTTTTGAACAAAAAGGCCTAGGAACCTGAAATTTTGTATTGTAACAGTGTAACTAAAAACTATAGACAATATACAAAGAAACTGATATAGACCTCTTGAAGCCCCGACAGGGGCTCCTGGGCTATAACCTTTGAACGAAAACGCCTAGATTTTAGCAGCAATTGTAATGTGAAAATTTTGTGCCTTTCCATTTATTATAGTTAAGAGCCGCTACTACTCATAACATTTTGATGCTAAACCCTTATATCGTTGGATAATGATGCCTTAACTAATTTTTTTATATTCTAGTAGCAGAGGCAACTGGCGTGGCCCGGGATAATTACAGTTGAAGGTATACTGAACAATCTTAAGAAGTTAACCAATCTCAAAACTGATTTTCATCAATTCTTCAATTCTGCTGTAGGCTTTCTCTTTGTTCAGATGTTTCCGACACCCAGATAACTTTTTGTCTTTTCTCACCAATACTCGTCCTTTTTTCAGTGGCATTTCGTTAGATTTTAATTAACATGTATCCTTCAAACAATTATTAAAGAACACAATATAGTGTGCTTGCTGATTTGAAGAGTCAAGTTGATGTATGCTTTGTCGTCAGTTATGTTCTAAACAGTCGCCCGAGACCGATGGCACCCTTATATACCCAGCACGCTGGAAGAGGAAGGGGAAGCTGCCGTCGTGTCTGGAAGGTTCTATACTGTTCAAGGGCTCCAAGCTGACATGAAGTTTGGCCTGATGGCCGACAGGTTAGGGCCCTGTTGGCAATTGAGTAACAATAAGAGTCAAAATGAAAAAAAAAACTTTAATACTAAAAATTAAGATAAACAAAGAAAACACATAAAAAGAATAAAAAAAATTAATGTTAAGATTGCTAATTTATAAAAATTAAGGCTCGAAACAAATATGGTTCAAGGTATTATTTAAACGATATTAATAGACTGACCTCTCCTAAACATGAAATTGCGAACAAACACTATGTATTATTATAAATATAAAATCGAGGTAGATAAGTAACAGCCAAATATATAGGCTACATCAATTAGTCGTATGACTATTAAAACGAATAAAACACTAACATCTTGAGAAAAAAAAAGAAAATTGGTAGGTCTCGAATCTCAGAAGGCAACGGGGCCCAAAGAGCACTACCAAGGATCGAAACACTGTTGTTAAGGTAATTATGCATGAACTTAAATACGTTATTAGTATTGGATTGTCGTGTCAGGTAATTATGATGATCATGCATACAGATTATGACAAGCAAGATATCATAACAAAGCAGATAACGCAATCTAGGTATCCCTATATGAGAACTTAGTTTGGGCATTAATAAATCTATATGGTGATTCAAGCATATAGTTAATAGCCTTGAAGATAAAAGTGCCCATCTGCTGGTGAATTGTTAAAATACCTAAAACTTGGAACTTACCAGAAACAGAGATACGTGATGAGATCTGTAGCATGATCTGAAGCTTCAAAATTCGGGTAAGATTCGCCTCCGTTGTGGTACTCCAAAAACTCGTACCGAAACAAAGACTGGGCAGGATCATAGAATCTATCTATATATATAAAGAAGGATGTTTGTTTGTGGGTGGGTTTGTTTGTTTTTTATACAAATCTACAGCTTTATTCAGTTCTTGATGAAATTTTGCATACTTGACCACCATGAGGAAGGTCACTGTCTACCTCAGATTTCGAAAAAATAATAATTATCGATAATAAATCGATATTCATGATGATGGCAAGGCATATTAATGAGAAATATATCATGAACAACAATGCAAGGCAATGTTTGTGCAACAATAGGTATCAACAATGGTATCAACATGCAATTCACAAACAGTCTGCACGGACCAAGTTTGTGCAATATAGACAAGTTTAAATTTGTAACAATGGATAGAATTCCCGTTATTCAGGCTTTTCTTAGAATTGAAAGTTCTTGGTACTTAACAATTTCTTGAAAATCTTTAAAACTGATCAGTAACTGGAGATAGTGGAGTGTTAGCAGACTATTGGAAAAGAGTGGAAAGACGACAGAAGAAGCACTCCTTCAGCTCCGTGCTGTACTGAGCAAATGGTAAGCATGTCAATAGAAGAATCGGCGACCGCTAGACTGCACTAAGTGATGAATGGCCAAGTTTTGCTTTAAGACATCGAGAGAAGAGTGGGAATCTATCTTCTTCTTCTATATATATAAAGAAAGATGTTTGTGGGTTTTTTTGTGGGTATTGAATACAAATCTACAGTTTTATTCCGATCTTGATGAAATTTTGCATACTTGACCTTCAAAGCATGAGGAATGTCATTGTCTACCTCAGATTTTGGAAAAATAATAATAATCGATAAAAAATCTATATTCATGGTTATGGCAGGGCATATTAATGAGAAATATCTCATGACCAACTTTGCAAGGCAATGTTTGTGCAACAATAGGTATCAACAATGGTATCAACATGCAATTCACAAACAGTCTGCACGGACCAACAATATATATCTCATGACCAACAATGCAAGGAAAAGTTTGTGCAACAATACGTATCAACAATGGTGTCAACACGCAATGCACCAACACTAGGCAGGGAACAACAATATATATCTCATGACCACCAATGAAAGGCAAAATTTGTAACAATGCATAGAATTCCTGTTATTCAGGCTTTTCTTAGAAGTGAGAGTTCTTAGTACTTACCAATTTTTTGAAAATCTTTAAAAATGATTAGTAACTGGAGATAATGGAAAGTTAGCAGACTATTGAGAAAGAGTGGAAAGACAAAAGAGGAAGCATTCCTTTAGCTCTGTGTTGTATTGAGCAAATGGTAAGCAGGTCAATAGAAGAATCTGTGATCACTAGACTACAAAAAGAGATGAATGGCCAAGTTTTGATTCAAGACATCGAGAGAAGAAAGGGAATTGCAACAACATAAGTGTACATCTAAAGTAAGATAACGTGAGTAAGAAATTATTTAGACTAGCAGTGGCATCCTTGGAAAGGTCCATCCATTGTGAGCCTTTAAAAAAATTTTTTTCAAATTTTTATTAAGAATTTTTACTGTATTAATTCTAAGCGTTTTCATGTGTCTTATTTTTAAGATATTTCAAAATTTATTCCAAAAAAAAAAAAAAGTCCGAGCCACGCCGGGGTTATCACCTAGCTTATTTGGTAGCACAGCAGGTCCAAACATTTCCTAAAAATACATTTTGACTATATTATATAGGAAAGTGTTTATTTTGGAAACTGAAATGCTGACAACGCGTTGACTGAACGTACGTTTCCAAGAATTTTTGATAATGATGCAATGACAGAACATTAATAAGGCAGCGGCTATTGATTAAGCATAGGAGCCACGCGTATCTCCCTTGAGCTCCCTGTCAAACGTCTAGACGACTGGCAAAAATATGTGTGTCTGGAAAAGAAAGTAAAAGAATGAGTATTGGTCAGAGAAACTCTGCAACTAAAACAAAAAAGTTATTCGAGCGCGTGAAACATCTGAACATCGGTAGTTTCGAATAGAGCAACAGGGTATAAGAGCTTCTACATCAAGCGCAAGAAAAACTTGAGTCTAATGTATCTGGTGATGCTCCGCAGTGGTAGGGTAAGTGAAGAAGAGTTTAGATGCTCCAGCATACCACCTGGACTACCTGTTTTTTGTATTTTTCGTAGAATGGATAGTCCCTTTGCTCTGTGTTGTATTGATTGAGTTATTAATTAACCAATTGGAAGTTATAATTTAATTTTTTGAGATCTATCTCTTTACATACAAGCGTAATTAACCCGGGCAACACCGGGTACCTCTGCTAGTTGCAACATAAATTGCGATTTCCCGAACAAATCCCCCTGTAATTAGCTTGGGTGCAGAATAGCAAAAATTCATTAAGCCTTTAGTCTGTAGGATGTCTGCATTTACTGGTCTTACTTGTTTGATATAAACACATAGAATATACAATCAGCAACAATTAGGATACAGTGAATGAATTACCTAAAATTTGTATCTATAAATAATAAAGTTAAGCCTATACTTAACCTTTATAGGCCTACAACATTATACTATTCATCCTGTAATCATTCACTTCAAGGATGCAACCGACAAAGAGCTTGTTCTACTTTTCTTAAGAAAGTCGTGCGCGCACACTAATTTACAAAAAATAAGTACGTTTATTAGTTTATTGGTATACCATAGAAAATGAATAGTCACGTGACTGTTACACTGAGCTCAATAACTTATTAGAATAACATGTAGAAACATATTAGAATAAAATGTAGATTACTACAAACTGATCAAAAACATATTTAAAATTGTCAAAAGTGTTAGAAATGTCATGCCGAAACTTTTCAGCCATTAAGTAAGGATTACAAAAAGAAAGATTGTACTATGAAAGATACATCGTTGCGTTTAGAACCCCATTCATCCCGCCTAATGCAATGCACACAAAAGAATTAACAAGTTCGGTTATATATAAAAAGTACAATTTACAGTGGATTTACAGTTTTGTGCACACTTTTGGCAAAAGTTCATGATTTTCACCGAAATGCACTCAAATGCGCGGATTTACATTTTCGTGCACACATTTTGCCGAACTTACATGATTTTCACCGAAAGTCACTGAAATGTGTGGATTTACAGTTTCGTTCCTTACAAAAAAATGAACTAATTGACTTCACTGTCCCACTGGTACAAAGACAAGTGGTCCCAAATCTTATGTAATGCGGGGGGAGGGGGGGGTTCTAGAAATTTAGGCATCGACTACTAAGGTCATTTTGCGCTTTTTACACAAGTATATCTGTACGCAGCCCGGGACAAACACAAACATTCATGCCCACAGCGGGATTTTTCCGCCTTGTCTTTAAGTCTTTGGGATCTTCGCAACTCAGGAGGAGGGGGGAGACTCGGTCAATGAGGGTAAGCCAGAAGGTTGATCTCTCTGTAGAGGTTGTTCCAAGGATGGCACAGGTGAAGCAGGAGGCATAGAAGTTAATGTGACTGTTGGAGAGGTGATTGTTGAAGAGTCTCCTCAAGGGCCAAAATGGAAATGGGTGAGAACTGTCTGTTAACGAGTTCTATATCATCAGTTTCGGGACCTCCAACGGAGGAGAATCTTAAGGAAGTTGTGGCATTGAGGGAATTGTGAACAATGGTTCGTGAGAAGCAGTCATTTCAGGAAATGTATCAGGAAAGAAACGCACAGATCGAGCACGATGCAACTTGATTTCCTCAACTGAATAGACGAGGTACCCTGGGGACGATGCTGAATATCCCATCAAGATCCCACACTTCGCATGCGCTTGGAGCTTGGATCAGTGTGATTCCAAAATGGTGCTCAATGTTTGAAGGTGGGCCTGTTTTCCAGGCCATAATTCTTCTGGAGACAGCGTTTGTCCTGTTCTTAGTAAAGAGTTTAAATTATATGCTGCCCTTGCACCTGAGTAAGTAATTTGTTAAATTTAATTAAATAAATCAAATTAAATCCTAAATAAGTAATTTTAGCTATTCTAAATTATGAAATTCATTACATGTATACGATTGTTATTTTTTTAATTTTAATAAAAAATAACATTCAAATACAATTTTGAAATTGATTAACAAAATGTTTCAAAAATAAATCAATTGCTGCAAGATCCCAATACTGATGGGAAACGTTGGAAGAGGCAAGCAGGACTCTTATTCCATCACAGGTGGAGCGGACCGCCCTTTCTGCAACACCATGTGACTGCGGGTTCTCAGGTATAGTAAACTGTAGCATTATCCCCTCTGTAGCATGAAATTCAGCAAACTCGTTGTTGGTGAATTCCGTGCCGTTGTCAGATCTTATGTGGACCAATCGGTTTCCTGTTGATCGTTGTAATCATTTGATTAAATTTATCAAGGGCTGCGGCACCTCTGCCATAATAGATAAAGAGTATGCAGATGTCTTACGGGTATAATCGTCCACGACGATTAAAAGGTATTTGTGGCCATAAGCAGAGGTAACTGGCATGGGACTGATCATGTTCACGTGGAGGAGATACAAAGGGCGGGTAGACTGTTGGTGTCGAACAGTTCTATGAGGGGCGTTAGTCATCCCTGCCTCTTGATATGGAACACATGGCGTGATCTCAGAGGGAATTGCAAAGTTCTCTATACCACTAATATCAGGTTGTTACAAAAGTTTTTTCCGGATTTTTATTCCAACACAAAAACGATTGAACTTGAATGACAGATTCAGCTCATGCAGATCCAGGCAATGGTTGAAAAGTGAACCTTGAACTGTTCTGCGAGTTCTCTCGTTGTTACATTGTGATCTTCATCAATTGCTTGGCCTAGATCACCATCTGAAATCATGATTGGCCGACCGGTGATACCATTCTTCTATTGTATGTAAATTAACAGTGCCATCACCTAAATGGCACTGATCTTTCCAGAATACTCGCAGAAGATTATTGCTCGAATATGCTCGCATGAAAGGTCCATTTCAGAAAGTTGATTCTTGGATGTAATATAGCAAAGATATTCAGGAAACGAATGCAACATTTTGTTTGAAAAAATATGAACACCCCCTTCGGAAAATGAGCCCTTCTTGGGCATGGGTTCTAGAACCAGAAGAAACTTTTGCAACAACCTGATACAACCATGTTTAAGTGCTTTGGCGATCTTTTTACTCAACGGATGCCCTAAGGCATTATGGACATCCAGATAAGAAACTACGAAGAAATAAACGGGATGTGCCGTTTGGCAGACGGGTGGAGTTTGATATAAAACTGGCAGGAATGGAGGATCTGCGACCACCTCCTGTGCAGCCACGGGTACGCCTTGTTCAGAAATTACTGAGTAACCATTACGACCAAAAAACAAAGTATACCCCTGTTTGGTTAACTGACTTATCGATACAAGGTTAAATCGTTCATGGGGGACATAAAGCACGTCATGTAAAGTTAAAACTGACCCAGTGGTTAACAGGATACTGGCGATTCTTATACCAGTCGCGGTAATGATTTTTTGGGTTTGCAGTGTGACTATCTCTTTGGCAGCTCTGCATAGATGTAAAGAACGTCTTGTCCTTAATGACATGGAAGGAACTGCCAGTATTCATGCTTTGGGAGGCTAACGCAGCTCCTTGGCTTTATCATCGCGCTTGCAAGATTTATGCTTTGGACGTCTGGCACATACGTTAGGTGGAGGTGGTGGCTTGGGAACATGAACGTTGGAGGAGCCGGATGCTAGTGAAAACTGCTTAGAAGGGCAAACAGACCTGACATGCCCTCGGCCACCACAATTGTAACAGGTTACCCCAGAGCGCAGTTGGGTACCAGAGGGAGAAGGTGGCACCCGAGCAGGTGTTGTAGTGACGCAAGAGGCGACGCCAGAGGAGCGTCCACGTGAATTATCCTTGAACACAACGCTCAACTGGCTATGAAAAGCTTCGATGGTCATGTTAGGGAACAGTCTGCACTGAGAGCCTTAAACCAGCTACCATATGATCAATCAGTGTCTTGTCCTCTATGGGTAATGACACGGCACCCGCTTCTGCGAGGATTAGCAATGCATGTGCTACGTATGCGTTGGGGTCGTCTGTATCACGAAAGCGAAGAGCTGAAAGGCATTGCATAATTTCCGCCTGAGTCACGATATCGGGTCGAGCATAACGCCGACGGATGGCTTCCCAGATGGAAAATGGATTGTCATCCTGTAACATGGCTACAAAATCATCCACCATGCTTAACAAATAATGTCTAAGACGTGCCTATTCCATTCGAACAGCGGATCTCTCTGGATCCGCAGTGAGTAAGGAAGTTTTATCATGTACATATTTGTCTAATTCCTTTGATCCAGAAACATTAACATTGGTGAAAGTTAGAACTGGTGGGCCAAGGGATTGAACGACCATCATCAAAATAAGACTCAGCCATAATTGGACACACAAAAAAGGTTCCAATTCCACAAACCACACTCTGCTACCAGTGATGAGGCGCGTGTTAAAGTGGAAATTTGGCTAGTAATGAGTCACTACATTACATAGTAAATTATAAAAAAAACTTTTATTAATGACAGTGAAAAGAAATTAGAACACAAAAGCACGTCCCATGGTTAACAATGGTAGAAGTTAAAAATTTTATACACAGTAAAAAAAAAAATATGCATTTAAGTGCACTCACAATGTCTCGCACTAGTACAAAAATGAATAAATTACTCAGTGGAGCGAAAGTAGAGCCGTGGTATCTCGCGATGCACAGTTAACTCAACAACCTAAATGCATAGTTCTGCAGATGAAATATTCGGTTATGGAGAAAGATAGCAGAGATTGTACCGTCCGAACGAAATAGGCTTCGTGGCCAGGCATAAAAACATGGGAAAACACGAGTGAACGGTCAAAATAAACATTGACACACATAAAACATGGCGACCACATAGGCAAACTCGTAATTGCAATTGCAGAGGTACAATCTTAAGGCTGGAGCAAGAAGAAAGAAATACTAGCAAAGTGAGTAGCCATCATAACTGCATAGGAGAAGTGAGGTGGCAGAAGCAAGGAGAAGGTGAAGAAAGGTTCTAGAACAAAAAAACAGAGTTCTAGAACACTAATTATGCAATAATTTTATGAACAATTAAACAGAGTTAATTAGTTGCGACGGAAAATTGCCACACGGGACAAGAGCTCGGATCACGCGAGTACGAAAAAAGAATATTTAAGACAACAATGGTCCACGCGCCACAACAATGAATTACTTAAATTTAAACACAAATTATTAATAAAAATAACATATGGAATAATAAAAAAGACTATCGTCCACCATAAGATTTAATGGAAAGCAATAGTCTCTTCATCAGCCATAAATTGCGATTTCCCGAAAACAATTGCACTCTGCTCTCTATGTCTGAATACAAAACTGGGACATTGGTCAGATTGTGTGGTCTAGCAGTCGCCGTTTCTTCTGCTAACACGCTATCTATTTTCTCAGTTGCAGCAATTTGCTGGTGAAACCAATACAACGCCGAGCGATGAGACTGATTCCTCTGTCGGCTTTCTACTCTTCACCAATAGTCTGCTAGCTCTCCATTATCTCCAAGATTTTCAAGAAATAGTCAAGTTTCGAATTCTATGTATTGTTAAAAATTCAATTTTGTTTTATAATTCTCAGAGGTGGGATGTAGTCTTCATTCTTAATGAACCTACTTATAGTGCCCATTTGTCTCAAACAGAGGTACCTGACATTGCCCGGGATAATTGCAGTTGAGGGTAAACGGAGCAACCTCAAAGAGGTTAAAAAAAAAATAACTTAAATTTGTTCTCAGTAATTCTGCAATTTCCTATTATAGACGAAGCTCCTGTTGTTCAGATGTTTCCCACACCTGGATAATTTTTTGTTTTCTCTGTGCAATACTCATTCATTTGGTACGTGGCATATCGATAGACATGAAATCGTTAGACATGAGACTCTTCTTGACTTGCTTCAAATTATAATGAATCATCTTCACCACCGAGGAACATCCATCATGTTTCGATGATTCCATAATTTGTAAAATCCATTAGACAAATCCATCGATGTATATTCGATGTCTTCAATAAAAATTAAAAAATCAAAACAAAACAATTTTGGACAAATTATTTTTATTTCTGAAGTTTAGATAACTCATCATAAGGCAATAAAACCAAGATTAACAATTTTCCAGATAATCAGGATTTAAATTGCACAGGTTCTTCCTAATTGTATTCCCAGCTTTTGAAAAGAGATGTTCTGAAGGAACTGAGACGGCGGGTATACATAAATATTTCTATGCAATCTCATAGATGATATAACTACTTTTCTAAAGTTTTCTATGTTTCAAGTGGATTTCCAGTATGTGGTCGTAAAGGAGCTTGTAAAAATGTTTTCTTGAAGCCATTTTTGACACTACTTTTGCTACAACTGGATTCGGTATAAGTAACTTCAAAAGAAGCTGAAACAAGTTTTTTTCTACTCATTGTGGAAAAAATTTAAAGTAGGAGAATAAGCAGATCTACTTCTGAAGTCTGCCTTCTGAAATCTAGGGTCAAAAGCGCGTTTTTTTCCCAGATGCAGCCATTGCCATTTACTAAATTTACACGCCACATGATGTATCGGTGATACGAAACATTACAACATTGCTTCATCGTCACACAAAATCATCGAGTCATTGCAGGACACTATCTCCAGCTGTGAGGTGGCTGTGGGCTGGTTGTCTTGCCAATCAATGGAGTTAAGCAACTTCAGGCGTGGCTAGCTGCAGGCTGAGTGAGAGCCATTGGCTTAAGGACCACTGCTGGGTGGGACAGCTATTTGGGGCCCAGCTGTTGGGGAGTTTAGTCTGATCCATTTGCTGAGTGACCAGTGTTGGATACCCACCAGTTGGTGATAGCCACTGGCTTGTTCGTCTGCCAGCAGCACTTCCATCATGAATTCCCCCAAATGCCCCCCCCCCTCCGTGCCTCGGAGGGCACGTTAAGCTGTCGGTCCTAGCTGCTACTTTCATCTCGTAGCAGCTGTTATTTACTGGGATGGTGGAAAACTCCCTCGAAGGAGCAAGTGCCGCAGATTATTGTTCTGTGATGATCTACCCTCTGTACAAGATATACAAGATATTTATAATTAAAGTTCCATTATGACATGGCCATAAAAAAAATACTGGACCTAAAGCTATAATACTTGGTAATATTATACAAAAGGGCATGGGAAGTTCAAAAAAGCTGCAAAAAAAAAAAAAAAAATTAGTTCAAAAGGTCACCACCAGCATGGAATGGCACTCTATGCAATATTTGTTTACGAAATTAGACACAAAGACACAGGTTAACAAGTCTTTAATCGTTACTAAAATTAGTTACATGTTGAATGTGGCCTCCACCATTTACTGAAAGCAGGTTACACCGGATTACTGCGTTCTCAACTGCAGCTCGTAGCAAATCAGGAGGAATGTTGCGCACATGTCGGCGTATCGCATCTTTCAGTTTCGCCAAATTCCTGAAAGCTTTTGGTCCAGTAGTTTTTTTTATGGCCATATCAAAATGGAACTTTAATTATAAAGGCCTTGTATATAGATTATTTATTATTATTGTTATTATTATTATTATCATTATTATTATTATTATTATTATTATTATTATTTAGAACAATTGCATTCCAAAAGGGGGTATGTAAAGCAGAGAAACTTCGGTTGTTAAAGAAAATCCAACGCCAGCAATAAAAATTTATAGGCATGTCCCTTATGATTGAAACAGCAGTCCAAAGAACAATCAATAACCTAATTCCTAGTGCTATAATTGAGTTCATTCCTAACAGAATAACATTATATGGGAAGAAGGCTTCATGAAGCTAGGAAATTACAATGGTAGGCGTGATTTTATAATTCTGCATCTTCCTTGTTTTCTCAGCGTCATGTAACCAAGCTCTGAAAAAATACATTGGATGATCATTATTGATTAGAGCATTATATAATTTTTTAACTCTGGCATAAGCAATTATTTTAGTCAGAGTTGGAATCTTTTAAGAACGACAGGTCTCTAATAGAAGAAACTTTAGGGAGACCAAACACCGTTCTTAAAACATCATTATACGCAGTCTGAACTCGTACTATTTGCCGTTTAGGGGCTGATGGCCAAATGACAATACTATATTCGACTTTGGGAACAAGTATGGTCTTCAGTGTTTTAATTATTTCATCTTTCAGATGTTTCCAATGGCCAGATAGCTTTTTGTCTTTTAGCTGCACGCTTTCACAGACCAATATCGTTCTTTCGCTTTCTCTTTCCTTTCCAAACGCACAAACTGTGGCCCGTCTTCTGGACGTCTATCCTTTGCCTCCTCGACAGACACTGCCCTATTTATATCATCTGCTACACTCATTTTACATTCATTTTTAATAATTCTTGAAAACGAATGTTCTGTCATTGCATGTTCATTTTCTGCTCATTATTAAAATATTTGGAAACGAATGTGTGCAATATAACCACATCGGTATCCAAAACAACCACAGATTAAAGCCAAAATATATCATTTTGAAAGACAATTTTTCGGAAATGTTGGACGTGCAGTGCTACCAAATAACCTAGGTGATATTGCCTGCATTGTTTGGGCTCTTTTTTTTAAAAGAAATTTTACAATATCTGAATGTGAACATACAGTAAAAGTTAACACATGAAAAGTCTTTGAATTAATAGAGTAAAAATTCATAATGAAAAATGAAAAAATTTCTGTTAAAATGCTGTCAATGGATGGAGCTCTCTAAGTTTGGCACGGCTAGCCTAAATAACAGTAGTCTGCAAATTTAAAAAAAAATTCGAGCCCCGACACTGTTTCAGCTGATTCTTATGTAAAATGACCTCCCGGTTACGAATATAACCTTCGTTTTCCCCCATCACCCACCGTTTTCGAGGGATGCCCCCTAACCCATTTTTATCATTTTTCGGTAGATTTAGAGGGTTGAAAATATTTACTTCAGCCTTTAAAATTCTTTTAAGAGGCCAGAGGGCTGAAAAGTTATAAAACACGATCATTTATAGCAGGGAGTACATAAGGGGGGAATTACCCCCTTTAATTGTTTAAAAAATCATTAAAATTTGATTGATTTTCCGTTTGTTTTTTTTTGTATTTTTTTTTCATCAGTACTATTAGTCCCCGTTGCATACTCTATAGATATGAAGGAGACCTACAGCAACATCAGTCAAATTCTTGATAAAATCAGTTATGATTATAATTGGAAACTTTGCACTGGCTTAAAAGTTGTAGCTTTACTAACGGAACTGCAAACAGGATACACAAAACACTACTGCTTCCTATGTGAATGGGACAGCCGAGCCTGAGACAAACATTGTATCACACGGAACTGGCCTCTGCGAGAAAGGTTTACTCATGGTCAGAAAAACGTTGCTAACAATCCTCTGGTCCCGAAAGAAAATACGAGGGTTGGGGCAAAAGTCATGGCAACTATTTTTTTTTCTTGTAGATATCAGTCCGGTTAGAAAATGTGACATATACAGACGAAAGGATAAGGTGTTAACTACATGTGTGGACAATGAATAGCACTGAAATATCGTAGCACACTAATAAATTATGGTAGTATACAGGACAATATGGCCTTCTCGGTGCAAAAGAATGACAACACAGTACACATAAAGTTGACATGACAAACCTAGGCCTAAAGACCCTGAAAGTAGTCCCCTGCTACTGTCACCACACGCTGCCAACGATGTGGGAGGTGCTGAATACCATTAGCCTCAGCATTTCCCGCACCAAGTGTGAATCGGGTCACCTGTTGGCGCACAGCATTAGCAATGTCCTCTCGTGTTGCAAACCGCCTACCACATAGTGGTTCCTTAATCTTGCGAATGAGATCAAAGTCACAGGGCGAAATGTCGGGAGAGTACGGTGGGTGCTCCAATTCTTTCCATCCCCAGATTCACAGTAGCCGCCCTACACATTCTGCTTTATGTGGTTTTGCATGGCGGTTAACTAAGAACTAATTTAACATTACTCTCTGTGCAACAACAGGAAATCATAGAGTCGTCTGGTGTTGTAAAAACATACTATGAATAAACTGCTTCCTTTAGACATATGAAATTTTGTGAGACTATCCCTTAGCTCTGAGAACAAAAATAGTTGCCATGACTTACGCCCCAACCCTCGTATTTTTTTGCCGCCTTTGCACATAAAACTTGGACTGATGAAACAGTTTGTGAAAGCAATGGACAGGACAAGTATTGCATTTCAATTTCTGAAAACTAAATTTCCTTGTCTTAGTGAGGCTAAAATTAGACAACTTTTCAAAGATTTGACATTTGTTGAACATCTGAACCAAAAAGAAAGGCGAGCATGGCTTGCTTTCCAAAATGTGTGTAAAAACTTTTTAGGTAACAACAAAAGTGTTAATTATGTTGATCATGTCGAGGAATTGGTGTCAGCATACAAGAATATGCGTTGTAAAGTGTCTCTTAAACTGCATTTTCTGCATTCCCACCTGGACTTCTTCCCTGGAAATTTAGGAGCAGTTTCGGATGAACGCAGGGAACGATTCCGACAAGATATCGATAAGTTTGAGAAAAGATTTTCAGGGAAGTGGAATGCGAGTATGTTGGCAGAGTACTGCTGGTTTTTGATGAGAGAAACGTCTACCTCGGGATATAAAAGGAAAGCAAGTACCAAATGAACTATAAGTTTATATTTTTATTAATGAAAAAAAAATATATAAAAGGGAAAAATAGCGAAAAAAAAAAATGTAAAATTAATCAAATTTTAATGATTTTTTTAAACAGTTAAAGGTGGTAATTCACCCCCTAACGTACCTCCCTACTATACATGGTCATTTTCTAGTACTATTCACCCTTCAAGACCCTCAAAAGAATTATAAAAGCTGAAATAAACCTTTTAACCCATCGAAATATATCAAAAAATGATAAAATGCTAACTCTCTATTCACTCCAGTTACTGATCATTTTTAGAGATTTTCAAGGAATTGTTATGTACTAAGAACTCTCCATTCTTAGAAAAGCCTGGAATTCTATGCATTGTTACAAAGTGAGCCATATCTATATTGCACAAACTTTGCCTTGCATTGTTGATCACGAGACATAGATTGTTGGTCCGTGCAGAGTGTTCGGGAATTGCGTGTTGATACCATTGTTAACTATTGTTGCACAAACTTAGCATTGCACTGTTTGTCATGAGATATTTCTTATTAATATACCCTGCCATCATTATGAATATCGATTCATTATCGATAATTATTATTTTTTCGAAATCTGAGATAGACCTCATGCTTTGCAGGTCACGTATCCAAAATTTCATCAAGATCGGAATAAAACTGTAGATTTGCATTAGAAACATACCCAGAAACCCACAAACATTCTTCTTTCTATCCATACAGACTAGCAGAGGCACCTGGCGTTGCCCGAGATAATTACAGTTAATAAATGAATAAAAACGGTCTGGTAATAGCAATATGGTATCGTTTCTTATGAGTTCAACGCGTTTCGAGAGAACCTCATCATCAGGATCTATGAACGACTATAAGTTGACAAAGACTACATAGCCGGGTTATACGAGTAGTGCACACCAATCAACAAGAAAACAACCAACAATGATTGGTGGACGTACATTGTGTGCATATTTAAAGATTAGTTTAAATACAGTGATAAAAAAAAACTTAAATCAAATGAACAATGGTAGTATAAAAATCTAAAAAGCTTTTCAACTAATATTACATAGATTACAACTGAGAATGGCTATTTGAATTACAAATTGTCTATTACTGAGGCAAAAGCCTATGTGTTGCACTTGAAATTAAGTAGCCAGCTCAAACCTAAACATTAGGATATTTTCTTGCGTAAAGTAAACAGCATAAACCAGTCTAAGATTGACCTCAAAACTAGAAAATTATCAGAAAAACTAAAGAGTATTATTAAAAATTAAAAACCTATACTTATCAATAGGGATGTAGATAACATAGTTAATCTAACAGATTTAGATTTTAATGATTCTGAACTAAAAATTTTATCTAAAAAGCTAAAATTTGCAGCTAGGAATAAACATAAAGACATTCACCAGTTAGTAGGGAATGTAGAAGGGGGAATTAAGTTCTTACCAGAATCACAGAAAAAAGCAATCAGGGAACAATGCACCAAAATATTGTCCCATAATTGGGAAAACTATGAAGTAGACAATAACGATCACCGCTATTTCGCAACCATTAAAACTCTCAAGGAAAAATATTGGTTCTTCCTTAAAAGTGATAAGGGAAATAGTACAGTAATTTTAAAGAAAAGTGATTATTTCAGTAGAGTGGATGCTTTAATTGCCGAAGGCCCGTTCGAGGTTATTAATAAAAAAAATCTGTTAACAACACTAGTCAGGGAAGTCAGGGAGACAATCCAGAATAGCCCTAATCTCATTCCCCCAAACTCTGCCTCTTCGCTAAGCATTAAAAACCCGACTTTACCTAGGTTATATGATCTCCCTAAGATACTCAAACCTGGAAACAAAATGCAGCCGATTGTGTCAAATATTGACTCTCCCACTTACCGACTTTCAAAATTTCTAGCAGAATTTTTAAAAACCTTAAAATTGTAGAATTTCGACAGTTCGGTTAGTAATACATGTAGTATGACTTAGTGAACAAATTGAAAAATAAGGTTATTAAGAATGGGGAAATTTTGGTATCCTTCGATATTGTTTCCTTGTTCCCTAGCATCCCTATACATTAAATTATTAACTTTTTAACTAATATTTTGAAAAAAAAAAACAAACTTCCTAACAACATACGCAAGACGATGTTTAAGTCTAACGAGGTTATGTACCGATAATACGAGGGTTGGGGCATAAGTCATGGCAACTAATTTTTTTTCTTGTAGATATGTGAACGGATCACAAACGTATATGTGTCGTGTGGAATTTCTGCAGGCATAGTGTGTATGCAGAACAACAGATAGCTCTGTGATAGCTGGTAGTAGCGCAGCGAGAGCTGTGAAATCAGTTAGTTGGCGAGTGTCCTGCGACATGGAAGTAACCCGTGTTGAGCAGCGCGCTTACATCAAAATAGCAGTTCGCGAGGGAGAAATGCGATGGAAAGTCACAGTGAATTAGTGGAAGCCCTTGGGAATAATGCCCTACCATACCGTACAGTAGCACGGTGGGTAGGAAAGTTTCAGCAAGGACGTGTGTCAACCAGTGATGAGCAACGTTCGTGACGATGAGCAACGATTGCCCTGTATACTACCGTAATAAATTAGTGTGTAACGATATTTCAGTGTTATTGCAGTTAACACCTTGTCCTTTCGTCTGTATATGTCACATTTTCCAACCGGACTGGTATCTTCAAGAAAAATAATAGTTGCCATGACTTTTGCCCCAACCCTCGTAATATTTTTAAATACAATGGGAAAGTTTACAAAATGGTGGGTGGTACTTTGATGGGCTCTTGCCTTAGCCCTATTTTGGCCGAAATATTTCTTAAAAGTTTCGAGGATATCCTAAAGAAATCCGGTTTTTACTTTCCCGTTTGTTGGTACAGATATGTGGACGATGTCTTCACAATTTTTGACACCAATGCTTGCGATGTCAACACTTTTGTCCAACATATTAATAGTTATTTTCAGTCCGTTCAATTCACTTTTGAGTTGGAAAACAATCAAAGGTTGCCGTTCCTTGATGTCCTAATCATCAGAAACCATGATTCACTATCATTTGAGGTATACCGGAAGCCTACTAACTGGTTTGAATTACATACCAAGCGATTCCAGCCACCCTTGGAATCAAAAAATATCCACTTTCATTTCGATGATTGACAGAGCTATTAATCTCCCGTTAGGTCAATCCTCATTCGAAAAAGAGATTTTCTTGATCCAGAATATTGCAGTTAAAAATGGCTATAGCACACGTACTATCAAAGATTTGGTCAAGAAGAGGAAGTTAAAGAAGTTCATGGACGAAACTGTGACGGAATATCGTCTTCTTGTCACTCAATAGTACTACTAATTACGCTAATCAACTATCTTAAACACTTACCTTAGCTGTTCTTAGTTACTAGAATGATAATGGCCCTTAACTCCTGTGATCGTATAGTGAATGCATTTTTTTTTTATGGCTACCCTCGTATACTTATCCTAGCCCGTACGATACCAATATGTATTAAATCCCCTTTTAAATGTAGCTTAGCATTAACGTGCTTAAACAATCAACAATAATATAAAAATAAAGAACTTCTAAATTTTGAATAAATGAAATCTATTTATTAAAAAATTTTAAAATATAGTATGTTAAAGGTCAACGCCCTATTTTGTTTGATTAATGCGAATTACAAAATTTTATACCAAATAATATTCTATGTCTAAATAACTATCATTTCCCACAATGTACTTAACCAATAAACCCCCGGATATAGATAAAGAAACGGAATAATCTTAAATAGACTAAACTTAAGTAAAATTTAGATATGATCTTTTCTGCAGGAAACACAAATAAAAAAATTGACAGATAATTGTTGAAATAGACTATTATCTTCCTTCAATTACTTAATCAAACAACAATATTACCACCCCGGAACAATTTCTGGTCCCGTTAACCCCTTCCTCTTTTTGAGATAGACCTAAACGCTAAACACGTGCTTACTTCTAAATTTGCTTATAAAGTTACGAAACTAAACCTAATTATCACAATTAAATAGAATAATATAAATTGGGACTTTAAAGGAGATAGCATCTTAAATTTAAATTGAACGAACAAATGACTAAATGGAATGTTTTTTGCTATTGTAATGTCTATTGTCTCTACAGCTCGTTGGGGCCCGTATCCGTACACAATGTTCAAAAGTACCGGTACTTATCTGTAGCAGTCATTACTCTTTTCTTACGTCGTTATATCCTACGATCATGTTCCTTGGAGCCTTCCCGCTTTTCCTTGGCTGCCGCTGGTTTGAGTCGTCCGTTGTTCCGCCTGGTTTCCAACGCCGTGTTGACTGAATGACCGCCGTCTCGTGTTTCCCAGTTTAGAACTCGGGCCCGTGCTTGCTATGCCACCACAAGCTGCCCTCAACTGTTCTAGCCCGCTGGAAATCTGCTGGCCATTTTCGTCGTACGACTTAAGTTGTCCACATTGACTTTGACTAGGTGTTGCCCACACCTACTGTCATCAGGCTGGCCGT
This sequence comes from Rhysida immarginata, assembly GCA_023313115.1. Lineage (NCBI taxonomy): Eukaryota > Metazoa > Arthropoda > Chilopoda > Scolopendromorpha > Scolopendridae > Rhysida > Rhysida immarginata. The sequence continues at coordinate 202,037 of JAHWFO010049714.1, forward strand.
CGGAGACGCTCCTTACATCGACATGTTTGGTGCTAAGGACGGGGTGGATTTCTCTCCATAGGTTTTTACAGAGTGATATTGACTTGGCACTTGTTTAAGAGAAGACACTTTTGAACTTATTCTTTCGTTGGCTGGAAGCTGTCTGATCATCTTTCTTTTTCACTATATCCGATAATCACACTTTTTTTTTACTGCATTCTGGGTTTTTACAATTACGTGTATCCAATCATCTCCTTCAAATTTCCTGCTCCCGTTCCCTCCTTATCACTATGACTCATCCCCTCCCCCTTCTTATCAGTAAAGCTTATCTCCCGGATTTTTCTAGATTTTTGTTTTTTATTTTTTAACTCCACGGTTTAAAATCTAGGCCTATGTTTTTAATTTTATAATAAATAAATTCATAAAACGTTGTTTCAATCAATTTATATTATTTTCTAATTAATATTCGCAAAATTTTCTAATTTCTTATCCTTATTTTACTACGTTCCTTCTTTTCTCCGTCATTATTGTAGACCTCCCCCCCTTCTCTTAATTTAGCCCCGAATTTTGGAATTCTTTAATAACAGAGATATGGCTTTTGAATGCCATATCTTTGTGCATATAAATTTATGCAAATAAAATTATATGTCACAAAATCACTATCTCAACCAGACTAGAAATAGACGAAGAGTCATATCCTTACCATACAACAAATCATTAATCAAAGGTCTCAATTCTGTTTTTAAATATTTTGATATTTCGTTATCTTTCAGCAATCCCAATCAGATCAGGCATTTATTACCCAACCCACAGGACCAGATTCCACCACTACAGCTTGCTGAGTATATAAATTCCCTTGCCCAACCTGTGGATGCTACTATTTGGGATCTACTAAGAGGACCTTCCGGGAAAGATTTAATGAACACAAGCGATCCTGGGTCAATGGCGATCGGAAATCAGCATTTGCCGACTATGTGCTAACCATAAAAGACAACTTTGGAGCCATGCAGAACAATATGTCCGTGGAAAAATTCATAAAGCCCCCAAGAAAATGTTGACCTATGAAGCCATGATTATAAGTAGACCTCGGATTCTATGCACTAAAAAATCTCAGAAATTTGCATGCAAATATGAACTAAACATTGCCTGAATATACATTAAAGATTGCTAAATATGCAACAAAGTTGCTACAATATTCATCATTGGTATTATGACCTACCTCTCCCTACCCCGTATGTCTTAATCACTATCCAGAGCAAATAGTGCCGGGGGAGGCGTGTCAAAAGGTTCGGAACCTGTTCAATCAGGAGATACTGACACTAAGTTGCGTGGATACAATTATATACATTTTATTACTCAGACTACGAAAAAATACAGAGCAGCAAGAGAAATAATTACTCAATACATGTATCTGGTAAGACACCTGAGAGGTCCCTAGGAAAACTATATATTCCATGACATTAACCTATTGCTGATGCTACAGAGTCCAACACTGCAGTCTCCACGTTAATCGGGGTGTCAATAACTAGCAGTTGAATAACCACCAAAAACGCGCTCAATCTTACCAAGGGCGAGGTAATGAAGTACAGGATCAAACCACTATCGCTGCCACTACCGGGGACTGTTTTGACTGTTAGGTGTACAGTGCTTCTTTGATTCTATCACGTACGGGGAAAACACAGGAACCCCTTCTTGGTGAGCTTCACAGCGCCACAGACCTGCTCGGTACTGAAGTGATGTCCTAAAGTGTCACTGGGCAGGTCGCATTCTCATGTATCTGACACACGTGCACAACTCCTAGCCCAAACACCAAGGAACCTAGGCAAATGATATTGCAAATATTACCTGTTGCCACACTGGGTCACCTCGTTTGATTAAGGTGAATGTCATTAGCACCCAATTAGCGCAATTACAACTAGCATACCCTTAGCATCTAAAATTACAGGATTCAACTTCCATACATCACAGTTGCTTCGTTCTTCAAGAATGCCTAGTTTTTTAATGTACCAACAATTCACTTATGCAGTAAAAGACACTAGCTTCAGCCTAGTAGTGCAACACAGCGTTCAACATAACCAGTTTACATCACTACGATGCATGTCTTGCGCAAACACTCCCATCGTACTATACGCATGGGGAAAAAAAAAAAAAAAAAAAAAAAAAAAAAAAAATCGCTTAACGCTGCTGACGTAGCTCACCAACGGATGTGACGTACCCCCACCCAAGTACTATAAGAGTCACCAACCCACAATAGCTAAAGACGTCGGAGAAGAATGTCGGGGATTGGGGCCTGGTAAGAGGGACATATGTTGACACAGACAACCATTAATATTATCGAAACACTTTAATTCCCATATAAACGTATTTACAAAATATATCATCGGTTTGTTACAACGCTTGCAAACAGAGGGCCCCCCCCCCTCTCTTATCACTATAGGTACTACATTAGTTGTACTTTGCAGAGATAATTTGGTACTAAATCGGGTATTTGTAATTACTTAAAATTACTTCTCAGCCGCTCCCAAACTGCTCTGATTATCAAAAAAACAAATACAGATTGCTATGACAAATCAGCAACGTTACAACTAAACACGCTGAGATGCGCCAGCCAGTGGACAAGGAGAGCACAATTGGCTGTTGTGGAAATAAACCGCCTACACAGAGGGCCACCAATATAACAGAGTATGTTTACGATGTCCCAGATGCAGCATGCCTTCTTTGTTCAAGCTTACAACAGGGAAAGCACTGTGACACCTCCGAGTAGTTACTGGCTAAATAAAAATAACAGGAAGCCACCGATCCACATAAAACTTTTAATCGGGCATGTGCGCATTTCAGCAGCCACGCTGCCTTCTTCAGCGTACACAAGGATTTTGATCAGAACCAAACACGCCTATTCAGATAAGGAGCAAGGATTTACAACATCTTTTTATAGTACAAAGTGAGGGAATAACAACCAATTGTGAACAAGTTATAACAAAGCTAATATAAAGGAGCAATAACAACAATTACCAATTTACAAAACAGCCAATTAGATCAAATTACAACAAAAACAATTACAGAGGTACTCCGCCGTGATTGGTCTGGTTGTCATTACTCAGGTTCTGTCTTCTCTTGGTAAATTTTGGTAAATGTATCCGTTTACCGATGTCTTTTAGGTAGGTTACATCTACTGGGCCCCCATCACTATTCAAGTTTTCCCAGGTCTACCGTGCTAATCGCAAAAGATTCCACAAAATTCAGCAGACGAAGGTCACCTGTGCTGTGTATGTCAAAAGTTTCCCGCTTAAAGTCATGTCCTTGGTCCAGGATATGGTCCGCAAAGTTCGATATTCCATATTTCCCAATTTCTGAAGCACGCAAGATGTTCATTAATTCTAGTACAAATTACCCTACGGGACTGTCCATAATAAACTGCCTCACATTTGGCACAAGGCAGTTTGTACACACCTAGTTCGTCTTCTGGGGCAACTTCGTCCATGCGTTTCTTTAGTTGTTTCATCAAAGTGTCAGTTTTTGTATGTAATTTCCATACCAAACTCTTTGGCGATTTTTTCCTATGCCTTTGTTCAGTTGTCTGTTATACCGGAGTACAAGTCTTGCATCAGTTTTCTTGCTTCTCTGTAGCATAGTGATTTTTTGTACTGTCAATTTTCGTTGAACTCGTTTGGTAATATTGTCAACCACATCTTCTTTGAAGCCATTCTGTCTAGCAAACTCTTTAACGGTTTGGATCTCCTCCATCCTGTTTCTTTTTTCAGAGGAATCACATGTGTTCGGTGCACCATGTGCCTGAATGCTGCAAGTTTGTGGTGGTGGCAGTGATTGGAACTTTGCTTTATACAGTTTGCCACAAAGCTCTTCTTCCTATAAATATTATAGTCCAGTGTCTGATCAATCCTAGTTATCCTGAGGTCCAGAAACGTCATTTCCAGTGATGTCATCAGGATGATCAAGCTTATTTTTTTTAACGTGTTCCTGTTCAACAATATATGGTATAAAATGACTGATGGCACCCCAATGGGGAGTAGTGTCAGCCTGTTCATTGCCAACATTTATGTGAGAAAACTTGAAAAAAGGCCATATTGGAGTTTAAATGTTTCCCAAACATTTGGCTGTGGTACTTTGATGATGTATTCACGATCTTCAACAGTGAGGAAGATTTAGAAATGTTTCTAAACAATTTAAACAAACTATGTCCATATATCAATTTTACAAAGGAAATGAAAGACAATGGCAGACTCTGTTTCTGGACCTCAGGATAACCAAGAATGATCAAACACTGGACTATAACGTTTCCATTGCACCGACAGAGAGGGAAAGAAAATATCTTCTTTGCCTTTCGATCACCGAGGTCAATTTCCATTAGGCGGCCTTTACTCTTCCCAATGCTATCTTGTCTTCTTTTTTCTACCCGATCTTCCAACACGACCTTCCTTCTCCACAGTGTTGAGGAAAATGCACTGCGAGCAGGCAACAATTGTTTCCTTGTAATTCATCAGCAATTGCGCGCAATAAACATTTATTAAATAGTATCGTTAAATTGTCTCGATTATAATTATTTATTTTGTCAAAGTCAATTTCACAAAACTTTTCTGTTCAAACACTGTAAGATCCTTTTCCAGTAAGCAGTCTTTATGCTAGTTTTAAAAGGTATTTCGAACCGCCGTAAACACCCTTGAGAAACTAAACCCCTGGAGCACCCAAAAGGATAAGAGATGATTGGGCCCAA